>JAHWFP010014908.1:15021-33517 GCA_023313725.1 Lithobius niger | reverse complement strand
GGCCCGAAGCCGCACTCCCCAAACAAATAATACATTAATGCCTATTATGATCGTGTTGTACAGATCTACAATACGCCGGAGACATATCACACGCATTATACACTTTACATTGGATGGGTGCCTTCTAAAATTGACTCCAATTGAGTTACTCAGGTTTATCTTGGATCATGGAGTAACTCAGAATAGTCAACCCTGGCGCTCCTGATCAAGCATTAGTATACACGATCACTTCACACCTAGGGAGTTAATACACGCGGTAGCGAGATTTTGAGTTACTCCGGGCAGTTGGGTCAATTTTCGAAGACTCCTCAGGTGCTTACTGAGTGAATTCTTCCTGCATTCATAACAGTCACCACGTCACCGTATGTCATCACTTTCATACTGGCAATTACAACTGCTGCTATGTATTATGCCCACAATATGCTGCTCGGACAAGGACCAGAAGAAAGTTTACACTCCACTGTACATTTGTGCATGCCGCTCAGCGTGCACTGCGTAATTGCGCAATTGTTCATTTGTCTAATTGTTGGCTTTCCCCCTCAGGTGCTGCCCGAAGAAGAGCTAGAAAAATGTGTCTGCGCTCCACTAAGTACCTATGTAGTTATGCACTTGTGTACCTGAGTGCTAGCCACACACAACCTTCCACTGCGTACCCGTCTGTTCCGTCCGGAACAACATGCTGCTCGGACATGAGGGAAAAAAATATGTCTGAACTATAGAGCACCGTCATCGCTGTCCGTTACTCATGGCAACCGAAAAACGCGTGCCTCCATCTTGTAGTGGTGGGGTAAATAATGGCGTATGAAGCAAGCAGACGACGTTACCTGGTTTAGCCATGGAGGAAGGAATTCGCTGGAAATCGCTGGAAATCTAAACAAGGACGAACCCTCTACTCCTCTTTTGTTGCCGCAACCAGAAATCCGACAATCGTTAACCATCTTGATGGATAAACATGACACCAGCGCTGATGGCACGAGACAAGCCAAAATAACAAAATGGCGGAAAGCCAAGCCCTCTTCCCCACCAATCTAGCCAGATGTCGGGCTCCACGGCTACATGATTACAGTACCGCAGCAAACTGTGACGTCACAGGTCACTGCTCTATACACTGTGTACTTGTCCATGTGCCTAACCAAGAACTGAACAGAAAAATGTGCCTAAACTCCACTGTGTACCTGACTCTGTACTTGTCCGTCTTGCAGCCTCCAATGTGCGCTTTCCTTTACGAAGGTTGTGTGGTGCCGATATATAAACCGTATGGGGGTCACAACTTCATGTTTGCTGAAGCGCAAAAGATTGCAATAGCGCGCAGCTGCAAATCTTGTAGTCTTGGGAACAACAGCAGCAAGTGACGTATCTTAACGCGGCTAGAATCATATTGCATGCACCTTAACAACGCATGCTCCACCGTTGCTTCAACATTGCATGCTTGACAGAGGGCTGACGCGGTACACCCCATTCTCTGTCTGTGGGCAGGCAGAATCAGAATCAGAATTATTTTTATTTGGGCTGCGCCCTCATACATTAATCTAAATAAACTTAACCTAAAGCAACAAACAAAGCAACCAACAATCCAACCACCGTACCACTACTACACCATGCAGACGCCAGCAGTATTCGCCTTGAAAACAGTTTATTTACACTGCACGACAGTCTCTACACTCCACTATAATACTTGACCACCTCAGCAAACTCCTACGCTCCCGAGCCACACAGTGGGCAGGCAGAAGAGAGTGACAATAATCAACAATTGATCTTTTAACAATCTATTACAATTAGAACACTTGAACAATTAGAACAATTATTAGATAAAACAGAACAATTACAATAATTAGATAACAATCGAACAATGATTAGAAACGGCCTTGCTGTCTCGTTGTTGGTTGGCTAATGGTTCCGCAACCCCATCTCCGATTTCGGATTTTTTTTTTTTTCCTGAACCTTGTCCAAACACCCGTGCTACTGCATGCAAAGTGTGGTTTGAATAGTCCTTGTGGTTTTCGCGTGATGCTCGGTCTAGGATTACAATGAAGTGAGTGTGAGCGGAGCTAGGCACCAAATAAAACGAATTTAAGCATAAATCATCACTCTAAGAGGCAGAGTGTTACTAGCAAAGGAATGGTTTAAATAATTAACTAAACAATAGAAAACAAAATGTATGAAAAGTAACAAAAAATAATAAAAATTAAACGCCTGCAGCGGCTACTATAGTCGCAACCGGTCTTCTGTACACTTACGCCGCTTTCGAAAATGTTGAGGCGCACATCTCAATCACGCACTGCAACAGCGAGCTCGCGTTATATAATCTAAAAGCAGTAACCATCACAATAATTGCCGGTTAAAAATGTGTTAGCTTTTAGGCCTATTTTGTGATTTGCACGTAGTTGACACCTTTAGGCCTAATTTTTATCTGCGGTCTTAATTTCATGAGTAGTAGCTAACAGAGAATTGGGTTCGACAGTTGTAGGCCTATTTATTTATGAAACACGGTGTGGAGACTTGACGTTGACGTGGCAACGTGATTTTAGGCCTAATTTTCAGCTTTTATAGGCCTAATTCTGTTTTACCTGCCGCTTGAGTTTCTAACGGAGAATTTGGTTGAGAGTAGGCCTATTCATCTACTCAACACGGTGTCGAGACTACTTAAACTGAAGCTAATGTGTGTCATTAACGGCTGCGTGTTATCCTGTAGTGGTTAAATGCGACGATGGAATGCTATTATTTCTTTGAGTTATGTCGAGATCTCCTATTAGCTAGCCCATTCGGCTGTACAGAAGACTACAACTAGAGAAAATAGAAAATACATTAAATAAGCAGCTGCAGCGACTCACAACCGGTAATGTGTGGTGCAGTGGCAACCCGGACCACTGCACTGTGACTGAGGTTGGCGCTAATGACCAAGCTGTCGACGCGCCATTAAGCCTCATTCCCCCCCCCCTCACAACCGGTCTTCTATACACTTCTGCAACTTCCGCCACTTTCGGGCCACTTCCGCTTCATAATGCCGGTTTTTTTTCGTTTTTTTTTTTCATTTTAACTAATCTTGTACGCTGAATCTAATGGTGAAAATGTTCGGTTCTATCTAGTATCTAGTTCTATCCGTAGATGATGGGCTCACTTGGTCACTTCCGGTCACTAGTTGTCCACTTCCGCTCCATACTTCTTGCTGTTTTATTTTTATTCCTTTTAACAATTTTTACCATTTTTCCAATGGTGAAAACCTTTCGTCTCTGTCTGGTACCGTTCCATAGATAATGGGCTCACTTGTTGCCTACTTCCGGTCACTCCGGTCACTTCCGGTCACTTCTGATTCAAACTGTTTTTTTTTTATTCATTTTAATAAATTTTGGACGCTGAATCTAATGGTGCGAACCGTTTTTCTGTATCTACTACCGTTCCGGAGTTAAAAACGGCAAGGTATGCGGACAAACGGATGGACAAAGTCGTTGCTGTAGTCTTCTCAGCCGTTTCGGCTGATCAGAAAACTAAAAGCTAATAAGAAATAAATATTGAGTTGATTTTGATCATCGCAGGTAAAAGAGATAGGTTGTAAAACAAAATATATTTGGAGGATTGATAAAAAACTATGAAAAATCTTAGCTCAGAATGCTAAAGATATTTGATAAGCCAGTTAGTCTGTCGGGTACACCAAAGAAAGCTGCACTTTTGATTGGAATGTGTCACTTTCTGTGGTTATACTTTATGTCAAAAGAAACGATCCAGACCGGGAGCCACTTGAAAATCCATGTAGAACACCAAAATGGCAGCCATTAAAGATGGCGGCCATATTGGCGCACTAAATTTGTGTGTGTCTCAGCTCGCAATAGTCCTATTTTAGTTTTCTTTTTTGTTGTGTGTTTGAAAGTTCTTGTAAAGAGGAAACTTCTTTCTCCCTACACATTTAACTCTAAACCTTAAGGGTTGTGCACAATTTTCAAAGATATGAAAATTTCATTTTTCTGACGAATTTCTCGATAACTAACGTTTTAATTGTGCTGAATATCACTTCTTCTTCTTCTTTTTCCTGTTCTTCTTCCTTCTTCTTCTTCCTCTTTCAGTTCTTCCTTTTCCTGTTTTTCTTCTTCTTCTCCCTCTTCTGTTTCTTCCTCATCCTCTTCTTCTTCTTCCTTAACTTCTCCTTTTTCTTCTTCTTCTCTTCCTTTTCTTCCTCTTATTTTTCTTCTTCTTCTTTCTCTTCCTCATCCTCTTCTTTCTCTTCTTCATCCTCCTCAACTTCTTCTCCATTTTCTTCTTCTTCTCTTCCTCTTCATATTCTTCCTTCTATTCTTCTTCTTATTCTTTTTCTTCTATCTTCTTCTTCCACTTCTTCTTCTTCTTCTTCTTCTTCTTCTTCCACTTCCTCTACATCTTTCTCTTCTTCTTCTTGGCAAGTATTTCTTGGCATATACGGAACCCCCATATACGTATCCCCTTTTTTTGTGGGGTAAAGAAGTGATATTGAGCACAATTAAAACGTTACTTATCAATGAAATTTGTCAGAGAAGAAAAATTTTCAGATTTTTTGAAAATTGTGCATAACCACTAGGTTTAGAGTTAAATGTGTTGGAAGAAAGAAGTTTCCTCTTTAGAAGAGCTTATGAACAAAAAACAAGAATGTCGAAATCAGACTATTACGAGCTAAGATACAAAATATTTAGTGCGCCAATATGGCCGCCATCTTCAATGGCTGCCATTTTGGTGTTCTACATGGATTTTCAAGTGGCTCCCGGTCTGGATCGTTTCTTTTGGCATCAACTGTAACCACATTCTAATCAAAAAGTGCAGCTTTTTGGCTTTTTTAGCCATGTACCCAACGTACTAAGTGGGGATTTGATCTAGTTGACAGATATTTCTTTAAATGAAGAAATATCTGTTTTTTATTTTATCCTTGGTACCAGAATATTAGACTTGTTTTTATTCACATGTGTTATTAGCTTCGTTTCCTATATACACGTTTACTGCACATTACACTCCATTCTACCTTGTAGGCTATATGTTTCTGGCGTTTAAGTCACAATTGAGAAAGATTGGTCACCTACTAAGCTCGGCTAGAGCCTGTAGCCAAGATATGCCCTACTAACGCATTGGTTAGGGCTCGTTTACGCACCAAGACCTTCTCGCTCGCTGAAAGCTATTTGCTAGGCAACCGTTAATTATTTACAATTAATTTCCCGTTTCTATTAAATGATTGCGGTAATAGACAACAAATTTAATGTATTATAAATAACAATACGGACAAAGAACAAAGTGCCACAGTCATTTTAAACATTGCTACAACATTGTTGTCATTTCACGCTATTTCCAATATTTGCTATTTTCGCTGAAAAAAAAACAGCTTCTAGCAGTGATCAAACGACGGTAGAATAAATAGCTACTCGCAGCGAGAATTCAAAATCCAACATGGCGTCCATTTCGGAGTTATCGATTCGAAGACAAACCTTCAAATGCCGGTATTCAGGAATCTGTCCGTCGTCGTGTACTGCAGTAAAAACTGTTTTCTTGTTGTCATAAATCGACGCCGTCATGTTGCAAGCATCGTACGTCGTGTCGCGAGGCACGAGGAGAAAATTTGCGTCCGCGTTGTTGCCATGGTTAATACGTATAGACAACTTGAAAGCCGCATTCTCCGATAAAGGCGAGAAGCAGCCAGTAGATTTAGTATTGACCAAGCAAAAGCTAGTAAGCGAGAAAATTGTCCTTGCATAAACGCGCCCTTAGAGTGTGTCAGCGAGAAGTCCTCGGTTCGAATCTCAGTCGAGGTAGTTGTCTTTCATTCTTTGCGAGATTAACGTATCTGTATTCACACATAGCCAGTTTTAAATGCAGATTTTTTGCTTCGTCTACCCTTTTACCTTGTGGTTTATTCTTTAGATATTTCTTAAGAAACTTCAGCCCTAAATATACAAACGTCCGTAGTAGTGTGCAAGGAGTGCAGTAAAGACAAGTGTGTGGCCATCTAGACGGAAAAAATTTCACGTGTCATCATGTGTCATCACTGGTCTTCTGCAGATCCCGGATGCTACAACGGGTATTTGTTTATGTATCCACTTCCTGCAGTTCATTTTTCTTCACCTTCAGCTCTGCATATTGTCTCCTTCCTTTAGTTCTTAGAGGAACACACGAGAGCGGGACATACTGTTATTGCCTTTTGTTACTGACTCTCTTGAATAGCTTCTAGCAATAATATTCACCTAAGGTGTTCGTGGCCTATTTTGAGTTCGCCCCCGAACGAACACAGATAACCGATTGTATGTTTCGGTAGCAGAGTGCCTTCTTGATATCCTAGATAGTTACAAAAACAATGGCGGCCGTCGATTAAAGCCGCTCCCTCCAGGAAGACGTAGCCAGTAATAAAATACTTCCAGGACTCAAGATACGCGTTTGCACATATTATGAGTGTTGCTCGGTTGTCAGAAGCGCACGAATTTTTGTTAGAACTTTCTCTCAGTGTATATCTGCAAGGAACACTTATCCGCTACTGTAACAGCACTTCACTAACTTTGTTAACGCTTATCGTTTACCGACGCTAAAGTTATCCTCTCTAAGAGTTCTGATACTCCTTCCTGCAACTGAAAAAGTGCCCCAAACACAAGAATCGGGTATTTGGCAACAGGGCTGAGCCCTGAACCCCCCCGGGGGGGGGGGGGGCGGGGGGAAATCGGATGGATAAGATTTGCAAGTTTTGCGCCCAACACATCAGCTTTTGCGCAAACCTGCAATCATTCGCCCCCATTTTTTCGCATCATTTTTCACATACCAACATTTTTTCTGTCTTAATTTGACCATCTTTTTTCACTGCCTGCCATATATTCCTCCAATATTTTATCCTGGATTTTTGAAAACATGATTTTTTTTTTTGCCACCATTTTCGACACACGACAAACTTTTTCTCCCCATATTTGACGTCATCATTTTGTGCATATTTACTCATATTATCCCCGTCGCACCATTTTTGCCACGCTGCAAGTCTTTGCCTACGTATTTCACACTACCACTTTCACAGATCTGTACTTTTTTGACCCCATTTATTCGTTATTATTTATTTTGCCTTGTATTGTCGCCCCATTTTCATAGATCTGTCATTTTTCGCACCATTTCTATTACGATCCTAAAGAATTTCTTTCACGACTGAATGCTTGCTGCATTGAAACATTTTATGGTATCGACATCAATTTGATGATTTGGTCACGTCAAAAATCTCGCCGTTTGCCTGATTTTCTGTTTTTATCGGGGGGGGGGGAGGTGTCAGACCATCTCATAAGCCAAATGTCCCGGGATTAATCATGTCCTTGGATCACCCTGCGCTTTCGAGAACAGATGGATGTCCCGGAAATGCATTCGTACTCATGTCGATTGTGTGTGATCCTAGGTATTTCCTAGCAAAATTGGCCGTCTCCATCCCGAAATGACCTTAGCACTTGAAAAGGACTTTGATTCGACATTAATTTCCTCTCTTGTTTATATTTCCTAGGAGCAACCACCCGTTCCCATTCCGGGTAGAGGTCTGCCGGGCTACAAGCAAATGGACGAGTCCATTTCTGGACACACAGTGAAGCGGTCAGGAAATCTCCGGTTTGACGGAAGCCTAGCCATAGTAATCACTTTTCCTCGCTCGCGTGATTAGGCTTCACACAAAACGGAGACTATATACTGTCCTCTCTAATGTAAGTCCAGAATTGGATTCTCCCGTTCTCTCATATAGGCCGAAAGAACTCTAGCCCGGGTTCTGAATTGTTAAGTCCCATTAGGTGGACGAGTCTCTTTAAACTACTATTTTTTGAGATGTTGGATTATTTTCGTACAAAATTTGATAAAAAAAACATCAGGCTGTGACTATTTTCTAAAGATGATGTTCTGTATTGTGGCTGTAATGTCAGTTATACTTTCTGATCGGGACTGTGAGGTTATTTTGGTTAATTACGTCACTTTCACTTCGTTCTATCATCCAAAACTAGGACAGATACAACTCGCTGTGCTAACTTAGTAAAAAAAAAAGTCTATTCAGCTATTGACGGATTAAATGTTCACGTATGCTTCCGCAGTAATGCGTCAGGCCCTAGTTTACAGTTATAGCTTCGCATTGTCACGGCTTTAATTCAGTGTAATCCCACACATTTTGTTAGCGACGTGTCGGTATTTCACCGTCGCTATCGCAGATGGAATTACTGCATGCCCGGCGAGTTTGACTTATTGTTACGTTTGGATACGGTGTCAGGGTTTAGACAAATAATTAGAAAACCGGCAGAGAAAATGAAAATAGGGCCAAAACCTCAGGAAAATTACAGGGAAACAAGATTTTATTTTTGAAAACCAGAAAAAATACAAGCACATTAAAAAAAAGGCTTTTGTCCAATCTGAATTTTTAAAAGAACGTTTGACCCCAGTGTATCTAATCATTTGATTGATTGATTGATTACGCATTGATGTGAGTGGTTTATTAAGTTTCACTGGGTGGACCAGTGTCTTTAAACAACTATTTTCTGAGTTGTTGGATTATTTTCAGGCAAAAATTTATAAAAAAAACATCAGGATGTGTCTCTTTCCCCAACAAAATTACTCGGAAAACACCTGGAATTTGCCATTGGGTGCGTGTGGAAAACCTGGAACACCAGGGAAACTGAGAATTTAAAAACCGTCTGAACCCATGTTGCTGGTGAAATAAGTTTTTTCGTGTCGTATTGTGATCTGTCTGGTTTAGCAGTGTTTTTCCGTTGCAGTTGTGCCAATACGTGATTAGTTCAGGAAAAACGGAACTTTAACAGCCAAAATGATGATGCTTGAAAAGCTTACCTTCTCCAGCCAAGGAAATTTGATTTATGACAAAACGTCACACCCTCTCACCTCGTAATACCTGTACTGTAAAGTGTGCACCACGTCACTGTGTTATGACGTCAGAATAAATTAGCCATTGATAAACGAGAGCCCCGACCGTTTAGCTGTCTGATTGGACGAGCCCAGTCATGTGATAACTGACATCACGACATAGACTTAAGGTTTCGTTCCTCGGAGAATTATTGATTATTTCCTTCCTTGGACGTATTAATTATCCAGTAATTAATTCCGAGTCACTAAAGAACTGCGACACGCGAAATTTTTTTCCCTAATGCATCTCCCATCAACATTAAAATTTTTCTAAATTAAATTGTTACTTTAATCCTTCAGTCTAGATTCCTGGCGTGGAATTAAATGAATTAAAAGTGTTCTGGTACGGGATAGCACGGCATTCCTTCTTACTGCTTAAAAGGAATTTAATTTAATTTTGATCGTTTGAGGCATCAGAATCGGTAATTTGGCCGTCTTGTGCAGCGTCGTAAAATGGCGGCAGCGCGATCACGTACGTCGTAAGAATTAAGTGTAAAAAAAAAATGAAAAAGAATATTAAATGACGAAACGGCTTACTTTTTTGACGTTGAATCTTTCCGAGCTTACACTGGGATAAAAGGGTCCGACCGCGTCGACAGGTTTTGATGTAAGATTGTGATTAAAGGTACATTCCTCCCAACGCCATTTTTCGCGATCCTCCACACCCATGCAGTACGGCCCCAAAGTTCTATTTACTTACCGTTAGCCAATCCCTTGCTAAAAATCCTTTTTTTTATAAATGTGACGACTACGAGATTTTCTGTTGACTATTTGGAACTAGTTTAATAGCATCCTGCGAATAAATAATCCTTTGCGCGCTTACAATAACCGTGACGTTTCATCTGTGTGTGTGTGTGTGTACTAATTTTTAATAGTTTGGTAATAATTACCATAAGATCAAAATCTAAAAGACTTATGCGGTAAAAATTAAAATTATTTATGCCAATAGATCGCCGAAGAAAAATTATAAGATACTAGCCTAAAAAGTTATAAAGTGTGGTGTTAAAATACAAAAAATATTCCGGTTTGCAACGACACAGTTTTTGCGTTTATGCTGTTTTGTCAAGAACGCCGAAGGCCATATGAGATATAGTAGTTGCATTCTGCGCTGCAAGAAACGCAGATACTCGTTCAGTTGACCTTGTATTACTACGTCAAGTCTTCGCGAAACGTAACGATGGTAACATACGGGAATGGCGATCTGCGCGTGACTGTTATAAAGCTGTTACATTTAAATGCTTATAATTCAGGTCTTATAGTGAAGAAGCGCACGAATTCGCATGTCGTTGAGCTAGCTGCAAGGGCCACTGGAGGTATAAAACATACAGCGACTTTAGTCAGGCTAAGGCTGTGAGAACGGTTTTCTGAAGCCTGAAAACGTTGTTTTGTCTTTCCATTACACTTCGAAATAGGGTTGTGCGATATTAATATTTTGGGTTATTCGATTTCGATCGATTTTGGAGAACACCTCGATTTCGATTATTATTCGATTTCAATTTTTTTTTTCTGTTCGATTTTAAACTATTTTGTTTTTTCAATTTGTGTAAGGGCTAGCCTTTGAAAAAATTACCAGGTTCCTGTAATTACATTCCTGTAAACTAATGTTATTCCAATACTTGCGAACTTTGAAATAAACGTTGAATTGTGTGTTCATTTATTAGGCAAAAACATTTTGGTATTAACACAAATTTAGAAAGCAAGCTTCCACCTCCCCCCCCCCCCCCCCCCCTTTTGAATAGCCCCATCCTTAGATTTTATTTAGTCAAATTAACTTAATACATTGTGCAAGTTTGGCCAACCTTATTATTGCACCTTAGTTGATTGTTAAACTTACACTGGCGTCCAAAGGGAAATCTTACTGTTGTAATTAATTTAGGGCATGTTTTAGGGCAATAGCTACACTTTTAGCAATGGTTAACATGGTACCATACTT
Source organism: Lithobius niger (assembly GCA_023313725.1). Classification (NCBI taxonomy): domain Eukaryota; kingdom Metazoa; phylum Arthropoda; class Chilopoda; order Lithobiomorpha; family Lithobiidae; genus Lithobius; species Lithobius niger. The sequence goes on along the minus strand of JAHWFP010014908.1, from coordinate 22,722 downwards.
ATAGTTGCCACATAAAACACAGAAAAATCATTATAATTGTTTGACTAGAGTTAATGTTTCACTTGATTCTAACTTTTTTCTTAAACTTTATTTTAAGTGTGTTTATTGAAAAATTTCACAAAATCTAAATTCGGTGTCGGCTGTTTTTTTTTTTATGGCGGGCTTTCAGGGGTTGAAGGTGACCCACCCATTGGCAGTAGAGATTAGTGGGAGGCTCTTTGGGGCACTGGGGGGGGGGAGGGGGGGGGGGGGCAAAGAGTGTCGGTACGGTGGGTATTGGGTCATTAGGGGGCCTTTGGGAAGGATGTTGCAGACGGACTGGCCAGGCGAGGGGTGGAGTTGCGGAACAATAGGGTTGTATTCCCCCTGGGGATTTACGGCCGGTGTTCTCGAGCTTTACAGAGAAGCAGAAGGGATGGGTGTCGGGGTCCACGGGGCGGAGGCCGTCTGACCGTCTCTAGGTCGGCTGCACTGTACAGCCTTTATAGGAGAGGTACTGGGCTTCTGTCCAGACTGCAAACAGGGCATTCTTTGTTGCGGTCGCATATTTTCCGTTTAAGGCCTCTCCAGACAAGAAAATTTCGTGCGAAGCTGTACGCGACTACGTGCCTACATGGTCAAAATTTTAGCAATCGTATGGTTGGTGTTGCGTTAAGGACGAATATTGAAGTCTTTTTTTTACATCATACTGCGTCGGCGTGCAGCCGCGCAGCCTTTCTCTCTCTCAATTCTTCTTGTTCATTGTTATAAGCAAAATATGCTGTTCATTGTTGTATTATTGAACTTGTCCCTCTCTCTTCATCGTGGGGCAGATAACCCAGTTTGGATTTGTACTCCATAAAAGCGTAATAAATGCCGCTCCTTTAATAAATTCATTCATTCATTCAAATTGCGGTAACTGCCCTTAAAATGGTGTTGAGATTAACTCGTAACTTGGAAGTCACCTTTTTTTTTTCAACAAGAAAACGTTAGGCTGTGTGACTAATAGTTACTTTTATGTTTTGTCAGACGACCAAATCTAGACGCCCAATAAAACGAACTTAAAGTTTTTTCTGTCGCATTCTTATTTATCCTCAGGTGCCTGGAAACAGCCAAACTGCCTTTGCTGTAAAAGACACAATCTACTGGTCGTTATGCTCGTATTATTTTATCTGGATGTGACGGACGTTAATGCTAGCGATGAATCTTGGTGGCGAAACACTAGCGTGTGTCTTAATTCGTGTTTATGAAAGTCTAAGATGGCAACCGAAAATGTCATATAAAAACGTCTTTGGCTTGTAACTTGTAAACCTTTATTCGGACTGAAAGCAAACCGGTTACATAATTATAATCAGACCTATATCAAGTATCCAATCCAGGTTTAGCGTTCAGGCAACCCTGACTAAATTCATACTGTATATGAAATGGTTGAAGTCTGAAAACTCACTGTCTACTGTTAATATACTGTTCACATCACAACAGTGTATTCCTGATAAAATATTTAAAGAAAATACTAATATTTCTGATGTGCTGTAAGTTAGGACTCTGACCAATATGTTGACTTTATTGGCGCTACTTCACTGATGCAGTGACATTTTTGATATACTGTAAGTCCTTTGGTACTTTGGTTGTCGATTACTTCTGCCAGTCGTTGCTGATTGGAGAGGCAAGCAATATGCCAATATTGCTCTTAAGACGCATTTTTACCAACAGAACATCGTACGAATATACCATAGGGCCATCTAGCAGCAGTGATATTGTTAACCTTTATAGCTTGCTCCCAGGTACTCGAGGACGTACCAAATTTTCGCTCAACAAAAATGAAAAAAACAAAAACATTACCCTGCAAGTACGCAGGGATGGAATCGGAAGGTGAGTGAGCCACTCTCCAGGATGGAGGTAAAAAGAACGCGAAAATCAGACGGGCCGTTTAAGAAAAGAGTGTAGATTTTACTTGGACAGTCTAACAACGAAACAAAGCCAAAGAGGGAGCATTGATGGCATTAAAACCCAGAGCATTCCAAATGTGAGCCACCGTCACAGAAAAGAAATTCCTTCTACAATCTAAACGAGCGGAGAGAATGGAAAGTTATAATTTGGAAATTATAAAATGGAATGTAATAATTAAGAAGGCACGTGGCATGTTTCTTTCGTTAAAAGAAATGGCGTTGTGCATTCCTCCGCTTTGATGCAAGCAAGTGCTACATAATACTTGATAGCGCTAGATGTTGCTAGATTCTGCAGAATTTCATTCGGTGAGAGTGCCTCTTTAAGTCTACAATTTAGCAGTGTCTTCCAAAATAACATATACTATCTCCAGAAAGTCTAGGTCGCCCTGTGGGCTTCCGAAGGCACTGAAATTCGTCCGTTGCCGTTTTTATAGACGGGAGGGGTGTGGAGAATTTGTTACAATGGTCGCCCAATTACCGCTTAAACGATCTTGTTCACTGTCAAATGACTTACTCCAGTGTATACTCTGTAGTGTTATCAACGAATCTTTGCGAATTTCACGACGTTGTATAAGCCTGAAAACGACGATGAACGCTCCGTATCTTGTCTTTATATGGCTTTTCTTCGTCAAAGGTTTGGAGTAAAAAGCAACTGCTGACATTTTGTTCTCTCATTTTCTTTTGCTAATTGCAAGGCACTCTTCTACTTGATTGTAGCATAAACGATTTACGCTATTCTAGAACGAACACCAGGTAAAACGTGCTGGGAATTTTCCTTGAAACATAACTAACGTTTGTATTGTAGCCAACCCAGCTCCTTGGTACCCGGGTTCAGCCGGTTTTACGTTGCGACAATTTTCTCGCGCACTAGATATTAGTTGGTTAATACTAAGGGCGCATTTGTGCATCGACTCGCCTATGCCTTCTAACAGCTAGAAGCTAGAAATCTTGAAATTCTAACATGGCGACGGTTTTTAGCCCTTCCGGCTCGCATTAAAACAGGCAATATGTGAGTCCGGAAGTGATGGAAAATCGTTTCGTGTTTGGGGTTGAGGAATTCTTTATCTTACTGTCACAGATTATAAGACTACAAGCATTTGCTCAAATGATGTCGGATTTAGCTAATCCAGGTAGCGTTGTTACCATGGCAACGCCACATCTTCCATCGCTTTCATTCTAGCTGTGAGAATGCAAAGGCGAGTCGTTGCTTAAACGCACCCTTACCAGAGCATGCGGCTTTCGAATAGTTTTTACGTAGTAACCATGGCAACGCCGAGGACGCACAGTTTCTCCTCGGGCCTCGCGACAAACATACGATGCGCGCAAATGACAGCGTCGAATTATGACAACAAGAAAACAATAATTTTTTACTGCAATACAAGATGGCGGACTGATTTCTGAATGCCAGCATTCGATGGTTTGAGCAAACGAGAGCAACACAAGAGCAAACGAGTGAAATGCGTTTTTATACCTTTTGTGCAACTTACATAAGAATTTTTAACTTTTTGAATTATTTACCACTCGATCTCTGCACTTCTAGAAAAAAAAATCGAATTTTTAATGCGTAGTTGTTTTATTTTCGTTTTGTTAAATTATATAGCGAATGAACCTCACTCGCCGTTCGGGTGCTTATGAGTATTTTAAATTGGCAAGAGAGACAAAATATGATTTGTCAGCGTTATTGTTCAGCATTGCAGCTCACTTAGTATAGTCCGATTACTTAGCAGAGCTGATTACTTTGCAGTGCTGCTTGCATAGCATTGCTGTTGCTTAACATTGCTGCTTACTTGCATTGCAGTTTGCTTAATACGGCTACTTTCTTAGTATTGCTCTTTGCCTAGCAATGTGGTTTGCTTCCTTGGCACGGCTGATTTGGCAGTGTTGGTTGCTTATCAGTGCTGCGTTCATAGCACTGCCTAAAATTTCTGCTTACGTATTTCTGTTTGCGTAACCACCCAAAACCAAAACTGGTAGAAAAACCCGACAATTTTCCAAAAACGATCGGCTTTTGAAGGTAGTGATATCATTCATCCAAGGAAAGGCTGCCAATGTCAATCCCATTAGCCAAGTTAATCGCACCGACTAATAGTTCGAAAGTTCGATGTAGCAATCTTCAAGTGTTTATTTAACGTCCAAAGTATTATTGGGTGCGATTAACTTGGCTAATAGGAATGACCGTGGCTGCCTTCCCTTGGTTGAATGATATCACTACCTTGAAAGGCCGATCGTTTTTGGAAACCTGGCGGATTTTTCTACCAGTTTTGGTTTTGGGTGGATATCACAACTTTCATAGGGCTGTGAACGTACATAAGGTTACACCGTCTTTTCTTTATCTTTACCTTTTTTCAAGAGGGAGTTTGTTTATTTATAATTTTCAAATTTACCATTGCTAATTAGCCGTTAGATTAGCCAAATTGCCGTGGCTTATTTTATTGTATGACCACTCTTCACTTGCCTAAGTTGCTTCAATCCCGTTTTTGCACACACTGGCTAACAATCTCTGATTTCGTTCGCTTCACTCACTCAATCAGCTCATCCCCTTCTGTTGTTTTGTTTATCCCTGCACCTTCCCCTTAATTTTTCCAGATTTCGTTGACATTTAGTCATGCAGAAACCCCCGAAGGTCGTTGTTACTAAAACAGCAGAACGCGAAGCATTTTATTTTTGGGTTATTAACAAAAACCCCGTTAGCTCGTGGATGCTCGTATTGTTGCGTGACCATCATCTAACGTGCATCCTTTTATTTTTACGCAATCCACGGCAACGTTAATGTTTCCTTATTTTGTCATTCGTTGCAGTTCAGTTTTTAGTTCGTCCAGGCTTTTACAATAAATCTAAAGACCAGTGTTGCTTGTTCAAGACATTGTTGCTTGAAATCTTTTGACGAAAAATAGCTAACTGTGGGAGAGCTAACCAAAATTAGACTGAAAACCAAAAGTAAGAAAAGGGTTGGGGAACTTTGGGTTTAAATTAAGGTTAAGAGGCTTGTTTAGGTTGGGGGGAAAAGCCTAACCACAATTGAGCCTACCAGAGGCCTAATAAGCCATAAATACCCCTAACTAGGAGACCTAGCAAGGGTTGAGGAGGACCAGCGGGGTAGCTGGCCCGAAGGCTTTCTGAATTTACCATGCTGGCCCCTTGCTTAAATACCTATTGGTAACCCCTGACAACCACGAAATAGCCAGGGTATTATGGGTAATGGAAAGTTCTAGAATGTTCTAGAGGCAGGAACCGGAAACTAAATTACAAGACATAGATAATGTCCACCTATGTAAGAATGGACACCCAAGACTAAGATTGGCCATTGGCCCCAGCAAACATGCAAGTAACAAGATTTGCGACATCTTAAGTTGCAACTTGGAAAAGAAACGAAATTTAAATTCGCTGGTGGCGAATTTCAAAACCCTCCCACGCATTTGTCCTGACCCCTACAACTCTCAAACCAACAAAAGGACCATGCTCAGATCACCATGCATCCGTGTGCCAAAATTCAACTACGTAGGTCTTCTCAATTTTGCACTAGCCATGAGCAAAAAGTCTATGGGATTTAACATGGGAAAAATCTTATTAGCTAGCTAGCTAGACAGTAACATAAAAACAACGTTATTGGCGCATCTTTTTCTCTATATTTGGTGGACACTCATCCTTTAAATTTTGGTTTTTCTTAATCTCTGACCCTTTCCCTTACATTTTCCACAACTTGAAACACTTCTGTCGCATTGGGATTTATCCTCAACATGCCAAAATATGCTTTCAGTTGCTTACAGTTAACAGACACATGTCTGCTAGTGAGCCGCCTTTTTATCATTAACAATCATTATTTTTACAATCGGATGTCTACAATGGGATGATCTACTGTTACTTGGCGGCGGCACACTAGCGTATGTCTAGATATTACTATTTATAGCATTACTGTTTGCTTGCATAGCATTGTTGATTCATTATCTGTGATGCTTGCTTAACATTTCTGCTAGCCTAATATTGCTGCTTACACGTTGCCGTCAAGGACTTCATAGTCTCTTGTCCTTGTCTGGCGGCCGCGGAGCTCTGAGAAGGCTTCGAGCAGTCGCGGGTTATCCTAGGTCTTGTGGGGATGCCCCTGTTGGTTGGTGCGCGACCTCATCACTGCCGGTGTGGATGGTCTTGAGTGTGCTAGGTAATTTCTGTGGGCAGAGGCTTTCTGTGATTACTGGTGTATGGAGGATTACAGTGTGAGATAGAGGAGACTCTGTCTTGTTGTGCTTTAGTGTTATGTTGTGTTACATTGTTTTATAGTGTTATATATTGATCTGTAGTATATTGCATTAGAGCGTGTGGTGTAAGACCAAGGCTCTTGTAGAATATACTTAACTAAACTGTTTGCTTGCTTATCACTATTGATTACTCATTAGTGCTGCTTGCATATCACTACGGTTTACCTAACATTGCTGCTTCCTTAGCGATGCTGTTTGCTTAGCATTGTGGTGCCTAGCGTTGTTGTTTCCTTAGTAATGTCGTCACTTGCGTTGTTGTTCACTTAGAAGTGTCATTTTATTCGTATTGCTGCTCATTTAGCAGTGCTGCTTATACAGAATGCTGCTTTCTTAATATTGCTTCATTACTGTTTGCTTAGCATTGCTGTTATTCGCATTGCTGTATACTTAGATGCGCTGTTTTTCTCCGGATTGCTGCTTATTCTTGTTGCTAGTCATGGCTCCAGTTGCAAGTCATCCTGACCCTGCGATCCTTATTGATAAAGCTCTGAATTTCAATCTTCACACTGAAAATGTCATCTCCAAAGCCTTCCGTAAAGCCCATTTTGTACTGAAGCGTTTCTCCAATCTTACACCTTCCTTGTTTGCTATTTTATATAAAACCTTTCTCCTCTCAGTCTTTGGTTACTGCTCCCAAATGTGTCGTCCCTACAATCTTTACTCACTTAATCGTCTTGAAAACTGCTAACGTCACCTTACCAAATGGTGTCACGCTATTCGTTCCTTACCTTATTCCGATCGCCTACGTAAACTTGGGCTTACCTCCATTCATGATCGTTTTCATCGTGGCGACATGATACTTACCTACCAACTTATTCATAATCTTCATCATGTGGACGCTGTTTCTTTTTCTCATTCCAAATTTAAATTCTATACCCGAGGCCACCCTCTCCGTATTTCTGGCACTGTCTCTCGTACTAAACTACATGCTTTCACTTTTTCACGGAAAGGGTTGTTCAACCCTGGAACTCCCTCCCTCAATCTGTTGTTTGTGCTCCTTCACTCATCGCTTTCAAGTCACGCTATGGCGCACTTGTTTAACTTCTTTGGGGTTTTGGGTGGGTGGGTACTTCATGCACCGTCAATCTCTATTTCTATATCTACTTTTATTGCTACATTTTGCTTCGTACGGCTGCCTAGTTAGCATTCCTGTTTGCCTAGCATTGCTGTTACTTGAACTGCTGCTTAGAAGCGGTATCAACTATCGTTGTTGTTTACTACACTACTGCTGTTTACGTAGTCTGCTAAGTATGATGTCGATGGCCGAACACCATGATTGCTAACAAAAAGAGAAAGAAAAAAATCACCAAGATCAATTCTCATATTCGTCGGCAGGGGTCGATATTTTATACCCGTGGTTTCGTAGGAGTAATGTCTTTTGGCTGGAACAGATGCGCCCCTTGGCAGCAACATCAAGATATCGTGATCGGGTTCAACAAAATTTAATTACGTAGGTTTGGGTTTCAAATGACAGTAGATGCTAGCACAACATTTTCCCATTTTAAAGACGAGATTTTTAT
>JAHWFP010014907.1:0-14178 GCA_023313725.1 Lithobius niger | reverse complement strand
GGCATTTAACACAGTTATGACAAGTGGTTAAATGCCCTAAATTGTCTTTAGAACGCATTAGGCTACTATTACGGCCTTGACATACTATTTTTATTTTTTCTAATACGTTGTAATTGTATTGATTGTAAGGTTCACATCTCGTGCCTTCGGGGTAATTATAATAATTGTCTAATGACCCGTACTTAGAACAAATCACGGCGTTCCTTTCGAAGAGTCAAGTTGGACTGTTGCTAATGAAGGAACGGCGGCTTTGCGACTTTTACTACTTGAAGCCACGTGCATTCCACGCAAGGTGATTGTTGCCTTTTGGGGTTGGCAGGAAACTCTCAATAAATGAAGGACCTTTGGTGCCAAACCCTATCATTCACCACAGGCTGGTAACAAGGACAGAGCAACTTGCACGAACTGCATTGTTGGACAAATTCTTGGGTCATTTGGCTTGAATGTTAAGTGTAGTTTTTTTTTCTTAGGGTGGGCGCATGGCCTAGGGCCAAGGCCCCAATAAAGTATATTGGATTGGATTGAATGTTAAAAGCGCAAATTGTAAATTCGTTTGTCAAATGCAGAAAGTAAAAGAAGTTTATTTTAACATATCAGCAGTGGACCACTGAATTTACATGATGTATTTTTGTGTGGACTAGTCAAAGTGGGTTTTTTTGATAAAATTTCTGTATGCTGTTGAGTTATTTATTGTACGAGTCAATGAATTAGCGATGTATTTGTGGGTGAATACGGTTGCCCTTTCTGTATTTACCAATTTTTCTAACCAGTATTGTAAAATATCAGCTTGCATTGGTATTAAGAATCTGTCCGCTACTTTCTTTAAGGAGAAACTGTTTTAAGTTGCCATAAATGAACACCGTTATTCCCCGTGCGCGTACTTCGGGCCCTTGACTAAATAAAGGCAAATAATTTAAATTTCGCGTTTTTGTACTTTTGTTTTTCTATTTTTTTTTTATTGCTGTATTACCTTCACAAAAGACTGATATTGGACCGCAAACGGAGGTTTTAATGTTTTAATAAATGATGTAATGGCAAACGAGTTTTTAGGTTTGCATCGAAGTAATCTCCTACACTTTTAATCAATTTTATTGATTACCAGAAGCAATGCCACAGGAGTCCGTTAATTACTGAGAAGAAACCTTCATGATTTTCTAACGGCAATTAACCAGTAGAAAGCCAGTAAACGGCAACCACCAGCCAATCGCGCCTCCTTAGCACCGCAAAACGAGCACACGGTATTTTATCAGAATCAGATAACTGTCAGCTTTGTCCCTCCATGTTGTTTTTACGATCGAATCGTTTGGTTTCTTGGTCTCCGCTATATAACGCTAGTATGACAGAATTAATCACATTTATAATAATAATAATAATAATAATAATAATAATAACATGTTTACCCTGGAAAGGGGTTAGGAAACACAGAAGGGCCGCAGGAGCGGCCACTAACTCCGGTCCTACAAATGATGGGCGACGTCACAGATAAGGACGCTTAAGGAAGGCAGTTAGGTCAGTGCGATTTAGCAAGCCCCAAAAAATCCGCAATGAAGATGCCGATATAGTCTCCTCAGCAAGCGAGTTCCAGGGAGAAACCACGCGGTTGGCAAAGAAATGTTTGTGACAATGACAGTTACACCTGAATCCCCGAAGCTTAAGAGAATGACCCCTAGTAAAGTCGATCGAGCTCACGTCGAAAAAAGGTACGTCTAAAGGCAACAACCCATGGAGAATTTTATACGTCAAAATCAGGTCCGCCTTTAAACGCCTCAGCTCGAGCGGTTCCAAGCCAAGCGACCTCACACGGAGGCCAGGAGAAAAGTGGCGTAAACCACGCAAAGAACGTGTAAAAGATCGCTGGACCGATTCCAGCCTGTCAATATCCTGTAAAAGGTAAGGTGACCACACAGGACTGGCGTATTCCAATAAAGGTCGGACAAAAACCTTAAAAGCCCAAAGCAGTGTATTTCTTTTCGAAGAATGGAAACATCTTTTAATGATGGCAAGTCTACAAAAGGCAGATTTGGTAAGCAGACCACAATGGATTGATGACTCAAGGTCATGGTTTAAATAAACTCCAAGATCTCTGATCTCAATTACAGAATCAAGCGGCGATGTAGCTTAGTAGGCCTAAGCCAATTTCTAAACAAGTGCGATATCCCCGACAGTCACGTGAGGCATGACCTGGTTTCCCAGCAATGCGCGATTAGTCTTTGGTTGCCATGGCGACAGAACGATGAGCTTGCATCAGCTTTCAGGCCAAAACACGTTACGGCGCTTTCACGCAACGACTCGCCTTTGCATTCTGGCAGCTAGCAGACAGATATTATCTGAAATTCCAACATGGCGGCGGTCTTAGCTATGCCAGCTCAGAAAGAAACGAGTCAATAATTGAGTTTAGAGCCGATTGGGAAAATTGTTTCGTCAGGAGGAAATCTTTATATAACTGTCACGAACTATAAGACTGCAAGGATTTGCTCAAACGATCCCGGATTTAGCTACTCCAGGAAGCGAAGTTACCATGCCAACGATACCTTTACCATCGCGATTAAATTCCAACTGCGAGAATACAAACGCGAGTCGTTGCGTAAACGCGCCCTTAGGCCAAATTACCAATAATGTTAGAAGCGTGTTGCTAGGAGCAACCGCAGCACGTAAAATATTAAATGCGGTACTTAAACGTAAATATACGTGAAAATAAATTAATAACAATTGTGGTAAAACGTATAATGTTACTGATCATATTGTATTTTAAATCTAGGAATATTATATGTACTAAAATAAAACACGTATTTACTTTGATTGACGCGCCATGACTGACACTAACGTTCGTCGTACAACAACCGTCAGCGTTCAGTGAGTTGGGCTACTTTCTGTAAGCTTGTGATGGATATTGTCAACAAATCTAATTAAGAGACTGTATATTCTCGTTTCAAATACCACTCGACCGAAGTTTAAGTGTAGATAAATGTCCTCAACCCCCCTCGTTACATTTCGAAGCTGATAAAATCACCTCACGCAAGCGCTGGGTATTTTTTTCAACTTCGGAATTTTTTCAGCTTTGGGATTGAGAACATTTGTCAATAAGAAAAGTACGCCCTCGTGACATTGCTACTGAAAATTTTTCTAGTTCTTGAGTTGCATTTTGAAGCCAATTCTGAAAAGTACCTAGCGCTAGTGCGAGTGATTTTATCAGCTTCGGAATGTAACGAGGGGTTGAGAACAATCGACACTTAAACTGCGCTCGAGTGGAATTTGAAATTCAGTCTCGTAACTAGTTTTGTTTACAATGGTCAGTTCTGGAATTTTATCAGTTTGGGAATTCAACGGGTGCCTGACAAAAATCATCTGTACTCGGTTCGAGTGGCATTTGACACGGGAAAACCACGTTGGAATAAAAAAAAACAAGATAGAGGGACTAAGGCGAAAAAATTATCTGATAATACTATAAGTGGTCAATTATAGTTTGATGAAACCTGGTAAAATTATGGTAAATGCAGAAGAATACGTATGTGACCTACATCCACTGACTTTAAGGAATGAGGGACGAGGGTTGGGGTGGAAGGCACTTATTTTCTGTCCTGTGTTAAAAAATATACATGGTGAAAAACTTTGGAATTAAATGAACACAGACACTAACCTATATTCCTTAGCCTTTTGGACTAAATGACGGAATGCCTGAGCGGGAAATTCGTACTGACACTGTAGCACATCTTCTTTTTTTCAAGTGAGATCGTTTCAATATGACTGCAGGGTTTAATTCCCGATACGGAAGTGTGATATTTAACTTCAAAAGGAAACGGAATTAGGTTTCCATCTGTTTTTTTTTTTTTTTTTTTGTGTTTTTTTTTTTTTTTTTTTTTTTTTTTTTTGTTTTTTGTTTTTTTTTGTTTAATTCATATTAACTGAGCTTGTTTGGCTTTCCTTCCTGCAACAACTTGCGCTCCAAAGTTGTTTAACAAATTTAGTGACGAGATTTGAAAGAGTAATAGTTATAGTGAGCTAAAAAGGAGTGTTAAAGGAGTGGCTTTTCACTCTGGTAATTTTTTATATTATTTTTTTTTGAACGCATAATTCGTTGTTAAATGTTGTGAGGAGATGATTGTCTTTATCTTTGTCTTATGTATTGTTGTTTATGGTATTTTAAGCTAATTTTCGGAAAGAATAGTTTTAATTTACTGTACACTGCACAAGCTCTAAACCCGCTAGCTACGTGGTGGAAACTGCAGATTGGAGCTGCAGTTACTGTATTAAAACTATAATAATAATGTAATAATAGAGAAAGCTCACCTCCGAACGAGTGTAAAAACCTATGGTGGTGCAAGAAAGAAGTTGCTGGTATAATTCTTAATAATAATTATAAATTTCACCCGACACCATTTCACCACAAATAAGACAGAAATAGCTACGAAACTTTGGCATGAATTTGCCATGTCCTTTTCAGCTCAAAGAGGTCCGTCATGTTGGCTTTTGCGGCCACTGATCTTTACGATGTAGCAGAGAAATTAAGGTTATCTTTAAAGCAATTTATTATAGCTAAACTGAACAAAATTGTAGCTTGTGATGTGAGGATTTGGCCAATCGCCCTATAAAATGCAAGTGCTACTGGAGGTTGGTGAGTCACCTGTTCATTTTATTTTCCTTTTATTTTTACTAGGGAAAGCGTTGAGAAAATCGCCTTGCCCTTGGAAACCCTCTACGACGTGAATTCCATCGTTTCCAGCGCATTGCAGTAAGTCCCTTTTGTCAACAAAATCCAGCTTTCCGAGAATCTCAGTCAAAGAAACTCATGGTCAACGAAAGTGGGCCAAAGCTAGAACACTCTCAATTCTTATTTCTCACCTTGTTCCATTTCCAAGATTACGCGTATTTTTCTTCTTCTTAGATTAGCTTTTTTTCAAATCAGTGTTTACCTACATTAGCCATTAATAATTGATTGTTCTGCGCGCGGGGGAGGAGGGGGTAACAAAGAATTGTAACTGATGCATCTGGTCTTTCTTATTAAGTTAAGTGAACCTCTGCACTTAACGGCTAATCGTTTCAAGTGTATCGCATGGCTAGTGGAATGGTAACTTCCGCGGAAGAAAAATTGTTTTGTTTTTTTTGAGTTTCGTGGCATTAGACGAGGCTAACGATAGCCTCACCTCTAGTCTCTCCCTACTCGCCCACTACAAATCTCTAAACTTTGAATGCCATTCCCTTCCAAATCTATATAGGCTTTGTTTTGCTCCTCATGCGTACTTCTTTTTCAGTTTAGCCTTAATACACAATGTCCCCATTGTGCAGAGACAAAGTGAACGAAAAGAACTCGAAGACCATTGCAAACTCAAGTGCAACATTATCTATACCTTCCAGCGTGTTCTGGGAACTTACGGTAAGTTCTAGTCACACATTCGTTGTGAACTTAACTATGCGTTTTTGAATGCATTTATGTCATTGGCATTGCCTAGAGGATTCAGTTACTGATTTTACGTTATTAAAAAAAAAAGTAATTGCCGTTGTCTGATTCTATTGCACAGAAGTATATACGTCTTCACGGCCCTGATTATGTTCCATTACTTAAGTCTCAACGATTATAAACAATGAATTCCAACATAAAGCATTAGTGAAACAGACAGTCGGCCTGGCTTTGTTAGAATACAGGATAGTTAATCTGAGATACAAACATAAGGTCATCTCACTCAAGACTGACGTTCACCGTGTTAGGGTCTTCTCCAGTGACACAGTTGGCAGACCGCACACCCAGTACACAGGATGTCCTGTTTTTGAGTCACAGGACATCTGGGACTTTTCTTACTTTCTCAGATTAGTACGTCTTGGAACCCTGCTTCTAACACACACTGCCAATGGAATATGCCATGCATAGTCAGTAGGTAACCCATAAATTCTGTGGAACCTCAGAATTATTGGTGGTCCAGAGCAGTCATTGGTGGAATTCCGTCACGCCTAAATCGTACCTCCTACAGGTTACAATAAAATACGTTATTCCTAAGTTTCAAACTCTTTATCAAGGTTGCAGTTAAAGCCCATTGAATGCAACAAGCCTTCACAATTTGTAATAATGCTCAAATCAAATCACAAGACCATTCACTAATTTTCCCTGCTTTGTTAAGATTCGTTAAGATTCCAAATATTCGAAATTAAATTGTATGTTGGCTAATATGGATAATTTATTAAATGTGGACAACTGATTGTTAAATCGAACACTTCCAGAGTTCGTATATATCTAGTGATGTTGGGAACAAAATCTTTACTCGTTAAGATTAAACAATTAAGACAATGAAGTTAAAAACTAACGATTGAAGTTAAAACGGTTAAAAACAAACGGTTAAAATTAAAAATTCTTAAAACTAAGAGTGAAGTTGAAACTAAGGGCGCGTTAATGCAACTACTCGCCATTGCACTCTGACAGCTAGAAGCTAGACATCATCTGAAATTCCAACATGGCGGCTTGTTTAGCTCTACCAGTTAGCAACGAAACGAGTGAATAATTAAGTTTAGAAGCGATTGGGAAATTGTTTCGTCAAGAGGAAATCTTTATCCTACTGTCACGAATTATAAGACTGCAAGCATTTGCTCAAACAATATCGGATTAAGGTAATCCAGGTAGCGTTGTTACCATGGCAACGCCACCTTTGCCATCGCGATTAAATTCCAACTGTGAGAATGCAAAGGCGAGTCGTTGCGTAAATGCGTACTAACACACTGCTGATGGTTTAGAGGAACAAGATAAGCACAACTCACTAACGTTGATGAATGAGTGAAGTTGGTGATGAATGAGTTAGCTGATCTTGTCCACGTTTTATTTGTTTACTTTGTAATGAGATGACCTAATTTATTTTATTTGTAAAATGACACTTAGAATAAGTTGTAACTCCACAATGACTATTTAGCATCTCTCATATATGTGGGCCGTAATTTTGTTTTCTTGTAACTAACGATTGCAAATTCAGTCAAATATTTAAATATTACTGTTCATTCAGCCTTTACCTTTTTAAAGTTAAAAATAATTCTTTTAAGTTGAAAATAAAAATAAATTCAGTGACTTTCAAGAGCAGATTCGACCATTTCCCGATATTCAAGACTTTGAAGTTTCCTTTGAAAACATACTCGTACTTTTAAGGTTGAGTGTCCAGTTTTCTGACAGCTTGTTGGCATCCTGCTTTTAACACGCACCGGAAGTTGAATATGTCTTGCTTATAGTTGGTAACTGGCACGTGTCATTTTAGTGGATGCATAGAATCACTCTTGTGTACCTTCCTTATGGCCTTTTGGTATGGCTACGTTTGATTGTTAGGTTCAGACTAGTCATTGGTTAAAATGCTAAAATGCATCATGCCAAAATGATATGCCGAATGGGTTGCAATTAAACACTTGATTCCTAATTTTCGACTCTTTATCAAGGTTACAGTTACAGTATCTAAAATGCAACAAGCCATCACATCAAAATAATATACAGGGTGATTCATAAAGTACTGAAAAATAGGCCTATGAATAGGCGTATAAAATGTAGGCCTTTAAGTTGTAGGCCTATAAAATGTAGGCATACTATAGGGGTGCCTTATTTTATTAGCACACGAAACAAAAACCTTTGTTCAATCTAATAAAGGCTTGCTATGTGCATCCCTTGATTTATGGTATCAGCCGTATGGTATCAGCACAAGGGGGTCCTCCCCACTCTGGACGCAATGTACAGGAGTGCTTGGATCAGACATTTGGTGACAGGTGGAGGGAGGGGAGGAGCAGTAGAATGGCCACTCAGAAGGCCTGATCTAACCCCTCTTGACTGCTTCCTATGGGGCTGTCTGAGGAACAGCCTAGGCGCAGTACAACACCGGGGGACCGTTCAGGAGCTAAGGCAATGTATTGTTGAGATCTGTCAAACAATTACACCAGATATGATTGAGGGAGTTTGGCGAAATCTTGCTCAAAGGCTTCGCCATTGCATTGCAGCACAAGACGGACACTTCGAAAATGTAGTGTTGAATTAAGGTGGATGTGGCTTAATTTTATTCTGAACCGGGAAATATCTAATGTATATTTCCGACATCCGAGCAGTGTCAGCGTTTAATCTGGCAGTTACGTTGTTTATTAGGCTATAGCTTAAGCAAGCTACATTGCACTACGGTTGAAAATATCAACGCATTTCAAACTTTTTTAGTTACGTGTTCGAACCCTGAGTTCAGGATATATTAGATTTGACTGAATTGTTTAGAGGTTTGCAAGGTTTTCGGTTTGGCAATACAAATGCACTGCAATAGATGATTACGCTAGAAAATATCACTGCACTTCACATAACGTTTCGGTTGCGGGTTCAAACCCTGAGTTCAGGAAATTCACTAAATTTGACTAAATTGTTTAGAGTTTTGCAAGGTTTTCGGTTTGCCAATCCAAATGCACTGCAATACAAGATAACGATTGGAGATATCAACGAATTTCAAACCTTTTCGGTTACTGGGTTCAAAATCTTGGTTTCACAATAAAGTGTTGCACAAAGTTAATGAGGCAGGATATTAGATGAGCTCACTAGGCTTGTAGCTTGGATACAGTAGGGTCCATGCTATGCCTGTTGAGCACATTTTATTTCCTGGGGGGGAGGGGGGCAGGAACAACTACCCCATTCCATTCATTTTTGATGGGCTTTCCACTGCTACAATAATCTTAGGTGCACTGTACAAACCTGGAGTAATCGTGTAAACATCATCATTTTATTAGATCCATTACAGGCGTACATTTTATAGGCCTGCATTTCATAGGCTACGTCTTATAGGCCTACGTCTTATAGGCCTATTTTTTTTAGCACTTTATGAATCACCCTGTATACACAGTACAATTTCCAATAATTGCTCAATCACTAGAATCTGCTCTCAAGAGCAGTTGTCCATATCACTATCGTGTTAGAATTGGTTATTTGGAATTAGAAATTGTACTGTGTATATTTATGACGTTACACTTTGTTGCTTTATAGGTAACTTAATTACTGTAACTTTGATAAAGAAGTAGCGCTCATTTCGAGAGTCAGAAATTTAGTGTTTTGTTGTAATTTGTGGGAGATAACCATTTTGGTGTGGTAAATTTTAACAAATAGGAACAAAAAATTCCTACATACCTACGAGTGACACGGCACACATGTGCGGCAACGGTAACCAGACTAAACATCGCAGGACAAAACATCGCTGGACTAAATATCGCGGACGAAACATCGCGAGGACAAAACATCGCTAGGACAAAACATCGCTTATTACTTTAATTAATATACACTTTTTTTTACACTTACACTTTTCTCATTTGATAGTGTTTTCCATGAATTCTTAATCGTGCTTTGTTTGATTTTGGAAACCCTGTTTTTAACATTATTTATTGTTTTATTCCTGTTTTTAAGAAAACGTTTAGTTTTTTTTTGTCTTGTTTTCTGAGGTTCGCTTTCCAATTATTTCCTTATAAACTGTCCTTAAATAAACTCAACTCAGTAACGGATCGGCTCTTACAATGGAGGGCGGGGGTGGGGGTGAATGAGTGTAGTCACCCAGTCATCTGGAAATTCATCGATGCTGTAAAGTTCGAGCAGGGAAGAAATGAGGCAGAAATAATTCAAGCCTTTGCCGGTATTGCTCCCCACCTCGAAAATCATACAAGAGCAGAGCACAGCGCATTAAAACCATTTGTTGAAGACTTTGACAACCGCGAGCTTCTTACCTACTTCCGTGGTGTAACACAATTTTAATCTTCAATTTACCTAATTCACAGACTTCGTATTTTATGCTATGGTTTGACCTAGCGACGTTTTGCCCTAGCTATGTTTTGTCCTTGCGATGTTTCGTCCGCGATATTTAGTCATGGCGATGTTTCGTCCTGTAATGTTTAGTCCTGGAACCACGGCAACTTTGGATTTTATTTTTTATTTTTTTTAGTGTTTGTTTTTGGACTTCGGTATTACGAATTTTTTTATTTTTTTACACATGCATTTTTTTAAATTTTATTTTAGAGCACCGTGTTTTTATGGAAGCGGCCCATCGGTTCTTTGATCGCTATATCTTTGCCATGACCACAACAGAAAGTGCTACACGTGGTCTCACGTACGTACATATTAACTTTTCAACGAAAATGTGGTGTTGTTTATAGCAAATGAAATCTGTGAGACACGAAAATACTGAAAGTGTGGGATCACATATTAAAGAACTCTTCCTCCCACAGATACGATACTCGTAACTTAGCCAGCGCTCCAAAAATGGTCCCTCGTTTCAGCAACGCGGCGGGGTGATGACGTAACACCTCGCACTTTATTTGCCAGATGTCACTAGCAGAGTGAAATTGAAACGCCGAAAAGAAGCTAAATAAATAAGAAACTAGAAGGTAAAGCGTTAAAATATCAAAAAGTCAGCCTTTACGATTGGCTTTATTGGAACACACTATGTCTGAGAAAGAAAGAAAAAAAAAACTTTCACAACTCGGACTCGAACTCTCGTGATTAACGTAGCTTGTTTGATTTGTTCTGTAAACGTGCTCGTGATCCCACTGCGCATGCCTGCGTATTTATTATGGCGGAGTTTCTAATTATACCAATCTCCTCGTGGACGATCGCTGCGCCTACTGGCGAATCAAGTGCGAAGCATGACTCAGCAAAAAAAAAATTAGGCCTAACTTTGCCGCGTAGTGTCGTATCTGTACGCGGTAGTGTTATTTAATCTGTGTGTGGGATAATATCGCCACAAAGATCAACTTAGATGAGACGAAAGATATTCGTGTGAAAAACAATTACTCTCGTATTGAAATCGACATATCAGGCCAAAAAAGTATTGCTTTTCTTTCAGTTGCCTTTAAATAAATTTGAACATTATCCATCTGTAAGTCTTACAAGTGGCAGATTACCAACGACTTACGCTACTGTAATGTGTAAATCGGTGTAAGAGATATTTAAATTTTAATACTATGAAGTTTGTAAAATGAATATAAAATCTTCCATGGAAATTATCTGGCTAGTTTGCTGACTCTGGTGTTTATTTTACTGTGTATCTGGGGTTGTTTTCCCGACAATCGAAATGTAAGACTTATGGATGAACTCATAACTTGCCCACTACTTTGACAGGGAGAAAAAAGGGCAAAGTTCGAAATGCATAGCCCCGTAGCATATAACGGCATTTCTAATGTTACGAAAATATACTTCAGTTGTTAATTTAAGCATTTTTTTATTCTGAAAAAGCATTTGAGAACAAAAATTCAAAAAATGTCACACGAGACTCACAAACACACACTTTCACAACAAAGATCTTCGTTGTGAAAGTGTGCGTTTGTGAGTCTCGCGTGGCATTTTTTGAATCGTTGTAGTGTTTCACAATATAATGAATAACGGTGTTTTTGCTGAGAAAAAAAATGCTAAAATTTACAGGTAATGTACTATATGGTTCGTTTAAGCAGTAGAAACAGAATTTAGCCGCTGCAGCAGCAATTCTTTCTTTTTTTTTGCACTTACGCCGTGATTGAAAATGTCAATTTTATCCGGAAGCTACCCTATCGGGACATTTTGTATTCCAAAGTCCGGATTAATCGATACCATTTTTAGCCAGTCCATTCCAATCCGATACCTTGCCAATATGCTTTGTCGATGCCAATGCCAACCCAAACTTAAACCAATATCCTACACCTTTTTGATACCATGCCGAGTGCACCATGTGCCCTCGACATGAAGCATTGAGCACCAAGGAATTTTGTTTGGATCGGGGTGAGGGAGATTGGAATATAGAAAAATGAGATTCTAGAATTGAATAGTTCTAGGAAGAGTGGTGTCGTTTTAAATCCTTTCGATCCCTAGGGTTCAGTAGCTTTGAGCCTCTAAATCATTTAAAAGACCAATTTTCAAAATTTCTCAAATTGCAATATATTTTATTCGTCTATTTTTGTGAAACTTTACTACTAACTTCAGGTCTGGCGAGGGGGGGGGGGGCACCTGTCCCTCTGCCCTCTCCCCATCCCCATCTCGGACGAGCTACTGGTGAAGACGAGAAAGTAGATGTTTTTTTTTCATGTCGAGGGTCCCCAACACTGGAAAAATCCGGCGAGCACTAAATAGCCTAAATAGTAATGTTGACCCGTTTGTTTGCAACAGGACAGTCGATTCCGATGGCGAGCCCAGCGCCATTTTGGAGGAGCCAGCTGTTTGGGTGTTACTATGCCAACACGTGACTGACGTCAGTAAAGAATGCCTTCATACCAACTACAGAAATGCAATGGACAAGGAAAACTTCATCAGTTTCTTAGAACATCTTGACCTCCCAGACTGGGTAAGAATCAGAACGTCGTTGCTGCCGTATAAAACCCCTCATTATAGGTTTGATTTGTTTCGTCCATTCTTGCTAACGAATACGCAACTATGTGTAAGGTCGCGTTCACGCCATCACACCTCGCTTACCGAACGCTATTTGCTAGTCAACCGTTATTAATTTGCGATCAGCTTCCAGTTTCTACTAAACGAATATGGCAATACATAACAAATTAAAGTATTATAAATAACAACACGGATAAGGAATAAAGCGCGACAGCATTGCCACAACATTGTTGTCATTTCACTCTATTTCCAAAATTAGATATTCTCGTATAAAGAACAGCTCCTGGCGCTGATCACATGACGGTAGAATAAATAGCTGCTCGCAGCGAGAATTCCAAATCCAACATGGCGTGTATTTCGGGCTTATCGAATCGACAACAAACCATCGAATGCAGACATTTATAAATCAGTCAACCGTTTTGTACTGCGGTAAAAATTGTTTTCTTGTTGTCATAAATCGACGCTGTCATGCCTCAGGTATCGACCGTCGTGGCGCGAGGCACGAGGAGAAGACCTGCGTCCGCTTAGTTTCCATGGTTGGACAACTCGAAAGCTGCATTATCCGATAAGGGCACGTTTACGCTTCGACTCGCTTTTGCATTCCCGTAGCTAAAATTTACTCGCGATGGCAAACGTGTCGTTGCCATGGTAACATCGCTACCTGGATCAGCTTAATCCGACATAATTTGAGTAAATTCTTTCAGTTTTATAATCCGTCAAATAAGATAAAGAATTCCTGCTGACGAAACGATTTTCCCAGTCGCTGCTGAACTTACATATTGGCTGTTTTCGTTGCGAACCGGCAGCGCTAAAACCGCCGCTATGTTGGAATTTCATGTGATTTCTAGCTTCTAGCTGCGAGAAGGCAAAAGCGGGTCGTCGCATAAATGCGCCCTAAAGACGGGAAGCAGCCAGCAGATTTCGTATTAACCAAGTAAAAGCTAGTGAGTGAGAAAACAGTCGTTGCAAAAAAAAAAAAACCGCCCGAATAATGGTGTAAGTAAAAAAAAAACAAGAATTAAAATAAATACAATAACTGCTTATGCTAAAAAATCATGAGCCCACTGCACATAGTGGGTAACAGTGGTTGGGACAGGTGCAGTGACAGTTGAAGAACGGAGGACAATCGCTACGTTTATATAGAAGCCATCATAACCAGTGCTCCAATTCTAGCTTATTATTACATGAATAATAAAGCAATTTTTTAAAAGAGCGACATGGGCTCCAGTAATATAAATTTCCTAGATAGGTCTAAACATTCAAGCATGCAATACGACCATGGTCGATTTATTGAAAAATTCTCATTTTGAAAAATGGACCGCAGTCGGAAATACTTACATTTATAAGACAAAATGTAAATGAATAAAAAAAATTAATATTTTGGCACAGCTTGGGGTAAAAAAAAGTTGCCCTTAAATCCGTTGATCCCAATCTAGACCCCAACGCAATCGGCCAATCCCGACCCCCCCCCACTACCACCACCATCACAATTACCTTACCGGATGCCAGATGAAAAGTATAACTGAACGTACGTACTAACAAACCACCCCTGTCTATGTGTAACTGTTGGCAGAGTTGAGTGGACAGGAAGAAGTCTCTCGTTTGGTAGCTTTCTTTGTTTGGGGGGGGGGGGGGGGGGGCAGTGAATTAGAATGAGCAATTTTAAGTTAAGTATACAGCTATACGCTCCTAGTACGCACTACCCTGATGCTCGCAAAGCAGACTCACTGCTCGAACTGATACTACACAACTGTTACACCGCTCATACAATGATTACCTGATTAGCAGGAGCCGCTATTTGTTCGACATAATTACCCGAATTGTCAATATGCGTAGAATACTGGGACAGTTACCGGCGA
>JAHWFP010014905.1:0-14871 GCA_023313725.1 Lithobius niger | reverse complement strand
ACACGAGGAATGAAGTGTGCAGCAACAGCTTCGCCACCCATCACATGATGACAAAGCATGAGATCGACTGGGGAAGATCTACCACTCTTCTAAAATCAAATGTCCCATATGATAGGCACTTGAGGGGACTGCAATCCCTTGCATTCCAGCAACATCTTAAAAAATGACACCGTTTTGATGAACACGCAAGGCCCATCCAATCCGGGAATTCGTTTCCTCCTTAGCGATGAATTTTCTAAGCGACTCACGAAGCAGTAGATGAACGGGCATGATAAATATAGGAGGCCACGCCAGGTGCGAGCGCTGATTTCCACGGTGACAATGTAGTTGACAAAAGTTTGAGTTGTTTAGGTTAGGCCTGATGAAGACAGACGTCGTCGGTCTGTTGGAAGAATACTGGTACAGTATTTTGATTCTGAAATTGTGCGTAACAATCTGTTTTCAACAATCGAATGTTCAAGAACATCCATCTGTGGGAACAATTGAAATCGCCCATTATAAATTATTTATTTATTAAGAAATATAACGGCTTCTTTTTCCTCAAAAGATTTTTAAAAGTTTAGTAGCCCATGGTTTACCATTTTGCCCAACGCAAGAAAAACATTGAGAGAGCAATTCAAAGAAAAAAAAAAGGTTAACCAAAAAGGTAAATCATAACAGCAACACATTAACCAAACTATGCAGCTTTAAAAGCAAGTACATTAATCATCGTACAACGGGGGTGAAAATGCGGCAAGTACAAAGTGATGGTCAGCAGAATGAATTTCACGATGTTGCTTTAACGAGTTTGCTCGTGAATATGTAGCATCACAGAAATCGCACTTAAATGGTTTCTCGCTGGAATGAACTGTACTATGTAGTTTTAACGAGCATGCTCTGGAAAATGCAGCATCACACAATGCGCACTTAAAAGGTTTCTCGCCAGAATGAATTCTACTATGTAGCTTTAACGAGCTTGCTCTGGAAAATGCAGCATCACACAATGCGCACTTAAAAGGTTTCTCGCCAGAATGAATTCTACTATGTAGCTTTAACGAGCTTGCTCGTGAAAATGCAGCATCACACAATTCGCACTTCAATGGTTTCTCGCCGGAATGAATTGTACTATGTTGCTTTAAATCTCCAGCTACGAAAAATGCAGCATCACACAACTGGCACTTAAAAGATTTCTCACCAGAATGCTTTGTAGTATGCAGCTTTAGAGATGCTCTATTTGAAAATGCAGCGTCACACAAACCGCACTTGAATGGTTTCTCACCGGAATGAATTCTACCATGTTGCTTCAAATATCCAGCCTGTGAAAATGCAGCATCACACAATTCGCAATTAAACGATTTCTCTGCAAAATGAATTCGAATATGTCTCTTCAAATCTGCTGCTTGTGAAAACGCAGCATCACACAATTCGCACTTAAATGGTTTCTCGACAGAATGAACTCGACTATGTTTCTTCAAATATCCTGCATTTGAAAAAGCAGCATCACACAATTCGCACTTAAATAGTTTCTCGCCAGAATGAATTCTACTATGCCGCTTCATGTCTCCCAAATGAAAAAATGCAGCACCACACAATTCGCACTTAAATGGTTTCTCACCAGAATGAATTGCATTATGGCGCTTTAAAGTGGCTGCTTGTGAAAATGCAGCGTCACACAATTCGCACTTATACGGTTTCTCGCCAGAACGAATTCTACGGTGCTGCTCCATACCAGCTAAATGTGAAAATGCAGATTCCCTCAATTCTCAATGAACAGGTGTCTCAGCAAAATAAACTGTTTGTGAAAATGCAGCATCAAACAATTTCAACAATATAAACGTTTCTCGTAAGTATAAATTCAGTTATTCTGCTTCGGATTGCTTTCAACTAATTTAGTTAAGTACCAATTTCACCCTTTCCCACATCTATGTTAGTCTTGAGAAACAGTCGGCAGAACACAAATTATAAAAATACCATCGATACAATACAATAATCTTCTCTACATTCTGTTATGTTCAATACAATGAATGCGCACATGTCCATTTCTGTTATAATAGCCAGACCACTCTTAGTTTCCATACGACTTTCATCTGTTGACCGTTTCTTGCATTGTTTTCTGTGCAGTTCTATGGTGGTGTTATCCTTAGCTCCAATTTAACAGGTAGGCTACTGCTTATTTTTTTTTTCCAGGGACAGATTTCCTAATTCTGTGGAGAGGCTGAATTATGACTTACTCGGCCAACAGATTTAATCTAAAATCTCAAATCTCACAGGGTGACATAAACGTGTGGCATAATTCCGTACATTAGCCACTATGAATTCCAAATTCTATTCAAACATTTGCTTTTTTTCGTAAATATATATAATTTCTCTCCCTAGTCTAATTTATAACGTAATAAAAGTTGTAATTTATAATTCAAATCTCGGTAGTAAAAATATTACTAGTGACTAATCCAAAGCTTCAAAGTCTCCAGTGTGATACAACAAGCCAAATGAGAGTTGTTAATCCCTCGTGGTTCCAAGATTTAAGTCCCAAGGTCAACAAACCAGTCACCTATAACACACACGAATGTTTGTTTTATGAATGATGTCGTCAAGACTCAACTGGAGTAACTGGATTTAACGAAATGTTGTCCACTTTAGGAGGAACTTCCATAACCTCTGCTGATATTACGAGTTATTTGAGAAGTTATAACTTGAAATCATCCAAAGGAATAACAGGAAGTTGGCAAGATGAAGGCTCCACGATAAGGCTAATAGATCCAGGCACGCATTGCTCAGAAAGGGCAACTGAGATATTGTAAAACTCGGCAAACCAAGAAAGAGGTGTGCGCCAGTAATATATTCTTTGGCAGCGGCGTCGTGAATCAGAGCGTAGATATCCGGAGGGCAGCGGCGACTTTCACGAATTTCCGGCAGCGTCGGCGACGTTTCCGTAAAGTAGGCAAATATAAACTCGAATATTTTCTCCATTTGTTAAAAAAAAATATTTACTGTTTGCAATCACCTACCAATCACAACGATTAAGAATTTTGATTGTTGTTAAAAGCAAACGTAATAGACGACAATTTGGGTACTTGTTGGGATTGGATGATTATTGTTTCCACTTCAAAGTTTGTAATGACCCTTTGCACTGCAATTGTGGAGTAGTAGCATATTCGGCTGACCCCTATAAAACATGCATGCTTTCAGCAGCAGCTGTGGCAACAGCAAATTTAGTTTTTTCAGAAGGTTGAAGTACATGGATAGCAGCAGAGTGACTAAGCAGGTGTGGGAGTATTTCAATATATGGGGTTTAAGAGAAACTGAATGGGTACGAGCAGTAAGGGAGATGATGGGTAAATTTGAGAAGGGAGGAGAGAGGAATGAATTATAGACAGTGGAATGCTTGGGCAAAGAAGGTAGTAAGGGAAGTAGAAATAGATCTATGGTTAGCAGCTTTGGAAAGGAAAAGCTCAACGAGACTGTATAGAGAAGGGTAAAAGATGATAAGATGGGAGGATTATCGTGAAGGGGACTGGGAGTGTGTTGATGTTCAGGACTAGGGCAGGGGCTCTTGATACAAAGGCGATTGAGAGAAATTTGCTTAAGAGATAGGTGTTAATTGTCCACTGTGTGGGAAGGGGAGGAGACCCTCGAACATGTGCTAATGGAATGTGGGGAGCTCGCTAAGACCAGGGGGATTATTACATTGGGGGAGGGGGGGGGGTGTATGAAGAATAGTTTGAGGTTGATGGATCTGAAAGAATTGAATGGGTATAACAGAAGGGGAGAAGGAACACGTTGCTTGAATGGTGGAAGAAGAGGAAGTGAATGCGAGATGTAGGGTGGGCTACTTCTCTGCTCCATTTATTTTTTGAGATGCCCCATTGCAAAGGGGAAGCCAACATCAACATGCAGTCTGTTTACAAAATTTGAAGGCAAACATGTGGTTGCAATGTAACTTTTCAAACTAAATTCCAAGTTTGTGGTGCATGTATAATGGCCACCTGATATCACCTGTGTATGTCACCACTACAGATGCTTCAGGTTATGTAATAGACTAACTTGTCAACACATGACTAGTTAGTCACATGATTGTAAAGCTCTATAAAACAGTGCCTTCCTAAACGACCAAACAGAACGCACCACTGTTAGAGACAGTTTGGCTCCAAACTTAACGTCGGACGTGCGCAGTAACTTTGCGTCAGCCGTTTAGTACCTTCCGAAACTGCAATCACAGCTCAGCATAATCAACAAGCTCAATGGAGCACTCGTTAAGTCATAGCTTTAACGTAACCAGAAGTGGCTAATTGATTGTTCCAGGCTATGCTAATTGGTGTAACCAGGCACGAGCAATGCCAACTTGCGAACCATCTCTGGGAGGGTTGCAGGTGATTGCTAGTGGTGGAGCTTTTGAGCATGCGCGAGGTAACTATTTTGCCGGAAACAGACTAATCGCTGACGATGGTTGACGTAAGCAAGCACATCAACACGGCTATAGTAGGGAATGAGCTGAAATGTCACCAACAGTGGTGCGTTTGGTTCGTTCTGTTCGGTTCTTTAGGAAGGTACTGTAGCAAGGGTAGTATTGAACGATTTTTACGTTTAAAATGTGCTCACAGGAGAAAAAACACTACCAGCAGCGCAAAAGTTGTGCTACGAATTGCTAAAGTTCTTACGAGGAGGTGGTTTTGAGTTAAGGCAATGGGCATCCAACGATGATGAAGTCTTGCAAAAGGTTCCGCTAGATTTTCACGAAACATCAGTGCGCAAAACATTCCACAGAAGGATGAAACCAACACCCTCGGGCTACATTGGGACACTGAGTGAGACTGTTTTTCGTTCAAGGCTCAAGAGTTGCATGTCCAGTGCACAAAGCGATCAATATTGTCCGACACAGCAAAGTTATAGCTAAGCTGGGCAGCACCCACAACAATCAGAGCCAACATCATACTATAAAAGCAATGGCTGAGTGGAGTTGGCTGGGATGATGAAATTTCATCCAGCATTCAACAAGAATGAATGGATCTTCGCAATAACTTTCGCACAATTCAAACCATTCAAATCCCTCGATTCATCATCGACAGTGCACACACCATTCAAATGCATGGATTTTGCGATGCTTTACAGATTGCATATGGAGCTGCGATTTACATCAGATTGATTGGGGAACCGATTGCGGTCACTAATCTCCTCCGTGCAAAAACCAAGGTGGCATCCATAAAACAGGTCTCTCTGCCACGTCTTGAATTATGTGCAGCTGCATTACCAGCCAGATTAATGAGGAGAGTGATTGCTACTTTAGGAAATCAACAACCAGACATTTAGGCGTGGCGTGACTCTACAATCACCTTGGCTTGGATAAGAAGCCAGTCAAATAGATGGAAAACATTCGTTGCAAATAGGGTATCAAAAATTCACACTCTACTTCCACCCAAGCATTGGAGATGTACCAACAAAGGATAATCCTGCGGACTTGGCCTCCCGAGGCGCTCTGCCAACATCGCTCTTACAACGTGACAATTGGGAGTCAGGGCAACCATTCCTGGATGCTGTCTCACCTGGAGGAATTAAAATTCTTTAGATCCGCCCAGCTCGATGGCGCAGACCCTCCATAAGTTCGGGTGGTTTGGTTGCAGGGTGCAAGAGAACCTCCCGATCCAAACGGAAGCACCCATCCCGTCCACCGTGTGATGAAAATCAGCAGAAAGTTTTGTTAGGAATGGGGAGGGGGGGGGGGGTTACGGACGGGTGGTAAACGAGAACGGGTAGCCCTTTGCTAGAGAACGACAATTCAAGCAGGGCAATTGAAGGGTGCGACTCAGTGATAGTTTTTTCATTTCGGCTTTGCAAGGAAGAGGGTTGCATTGTCAAATTGCCAAACTTGGCGGGCAACAAATTTCGTTGGAGACATTCCCTGGTTTGCTGCAATCCATTCCTTTTCAATTGCAGAGTGCTGTGCTTTCTCAAATTAAGGATATACCTGTAATGGCTGCAGCACTTAAATGGCTATGTTTATGATATAGAACATATTAAAGGTTCTGAAAATGTAACAGCTGATGCTTTATCAAGGTTGCCATCGAACTGCAGTAAGCAAACAAAAATCGAGAAAGACACTGTTCGGTTCATGAGGTTAAAACAAAATGATTATATTCCTGTTTTGCCTTTGCAGCTTGAAAACTGTACTAAGCAGTACCTGATTCTTTCAAAAAAATTGTTGTATACCAAGTTGTGTTGGCCGGAAAAAGAAAAGGTTGGCTTAGAGTTAAAATCTTTTGAAAGTAGAAAGAATGAGACGAGTATTGAGCAAAATTGTTCATTTTGCGGGAGCCGAACTGTAATCCCCAAGGAGCCACATTTAGGGAGCCGAGCTGTAATTCCCCAGGAGCTGCAAATCCTCAAAGAGCTTCATTTAGGGCATAGCTGTATCGTCCATATGAAATCTTTGGCTCGCTCTCATGTTTGGTGGCCTAAGTTAGACCAAGAAGTAGAACATTTAATAAAATCATGTGACAGTTGCCAACACGACAGAGAAGAGAATAAACAAGCTTCCAAGTCTGTGTGGCTTTGGCCTCATGCATGTTGGGACAGGTTGCATGCAGATTTTTGTGAAATTAAAGGAAGAATGTATCTAGTTGTGATATGTGCATTTTCTAAATGGCCAGACATTTTCTGTATGAATTCTACTACTTCAGAGAGCACTAATACAGTTTTAAGCAAAGTGCAAGAAAACGGTACATATTAATGAGATACTGAATGTTAGAATTTTCGATGGCTGTAAAATAGGAGACCACAGTATTGATTTACACTTTGGTTTTGCACTCCAAAGACTTTTTTTGCACCCCTGTAACAGATTTTGGTTGCAAATTTGCACTCGGATCAAAATTTGACCCCTGATGTAGCTTTTACTATCTTGCTCGTGAAATACATCTTCGCACAATTCGCACATATGAAATGATTTCTCACCACAACGAATTCTACTATGTTGCTTCAAATACCCACCAGTGTAAACGCATCATCAGGCAATTCGCACTCAAATTTCTCACCAAAATGAATTCTGCTATGTTTCTTCAAATATCTTGCTTGTGAAAATTCCACATAACACACTTCGCACTTAAAAGGTGTCTTGCCAGAATGAAGTGTACTATGTCGCTTTAAAGAACCTGGTTGTGAAAATGCAGCATCACACACTTCGCACTTAAATGGTTTATCGCCGGAATGAATTCTACTATGTTGCTTTAAAGATTCTGCTCGTGAAAATACAGCATCACACAATTTGCATTTAAAAGGTTTCTCGCCGGAATGAATTCTACCGTGTCGCTTCAAATCTTCTGCTCGTGAAAATGCAGTTTCACACAAGTTGCATTTGAAAGGTTTCACGCCAGAATGCTTTGTACTATGTAACTTTAAAGATCCTGCTTGTGAAAATGTAGCATCACACAATTCGCATTTAAAAGGTTTCTCACCAGAATGAATTCTATTGTGTCGCTTCAAATCTTCTGCCCGTGAAAATGCAGCATTACACAATTCGCATTTAAAAGGTTTCTCACCACAATGAATTCTACTGTGCCGCTTCAAATCTCCTGCCCGTGAAAACGCAGCATCATACAATTCGCACTCAAATTTCTCACCAAAATGAATCAGGCTATGTTTCTTCCAATATCCTCCTTGTTTAAATGCAGCATAACACACTTCGCACTTAAATGGTTTCTTGCCAGAATGAATTAGGCTATGTTGCTTTAAATGTCCTCCTTGTTTAAATGCAGCATCACATAATTCGCACTTGAATGGTTTCTCACCAGAATGAATTCTATTGTGACGCTTCAAATCTGCCGAATGTGAAAATGTAGCGTCACACAATTCGCACTTAAATGGTCTCTCGCCAGAATGAATTCTATTGTGTCGCTTCATGTCTCCTAAATGTGAAATTGCCGCATCAAACAATTCGTATCTAAATGGTTTTTCTGCAAAATGATTTCTACTGTGCCGCTTCAAAATTCCAGATTGTGAAAATGCAGAATCACTCAATTCTCAATGAACACGTTTCTCACCAGAATGAACTGTTGCTTTAAGTTCCCTATTTCTGACAATGCAGCGTCAATCAATTTACACCGTAAACGTTTCTAGCAAGTATAAACAAATTGAGTTGTGTTGATTCGTCTTGCTTTCAACCAATTTGGTCAAGTACTAACTTCACCTTTTCCATATCCACGTAGCCTAACCGTCTTGCGAAACAGTCGGCAGAATACAAATTACAAAGTTAGCATTGATACAGTACAATTATCTTCTCTATAGCCTACATTCTTTTATGTTCAATACAATGGAGGTGTACATGTCCTTTTCTGTTAATAGCCAGGCCACTCTCAGTTTCTGTGGGGTAGCACGACTTTCACCCGTTGACCGTTCTTCCATCGTTTCTGTGCAGTTCTATGGTGGTGTTATTATTATAGGTCTATAAAGTCGGCTGCCTTGGCTCCAATTTCATAGGCGGGCTACAGCGTATTTAATACAAAATTTTGTTTCCAGGAACAAATTTCTAAATTCTGTGGAGAGGCTGAATCATGACTTAGTTTGACCAACAAATTTAAATTAAAAGCACAAATCACAAATCTCACAAGGTGATGGCACCATTCCTGACATTACACAGCGACTATAAATTCCAAATTCTATTCAAACAGTTGCATTTTTTCGTGAAGATAGATAATTTTTCTCCCTCGTCTAATATTATAACGTAAGCATCATTCCACATTAACAGGTAGCTATTTTTGAATAAAACCAATTTCTCCACCAATAAAGCATGCAGGCATGTATAAAAGGTATTCAAATGTCGGTAGTCAAAATATCACTAGTATTAATCCGAAGCTTTAGTTAAAGTCTCCAGTGTGATACAACGAGCCAAGAGTGGTTCCAAGATTCCACTCCAAGGGTAACAAACCAGCTAATAAAGCTCCAAATATTGTCCACTTTAGGGGGAACTTTCATAACCTCTGCTGATATTAAGAGTTATTTTACAAGTTTAGCAAATTGGTTAACTTCTACCATACTACTTCTTGCTTCTACAGATAAATAAACACAATCGAATAACAGGAAGTTGGAAAGACGAAGGCTCCACTATAAGGCTAATGGTTCCAGGGACCGTAGGCACGCGTTGTTTATAAAGGGCAACTGAGATATTGTAAAACTCGCCAAGCCAGGGAAGAGTGTGCGCCAGTAATAATATTCTTTGGCGGCGACGTGAATCGGCTCGCCGATATTCGGAGGGCAGCTGCGACTTTAACATGTTTCTGGCATCGTCGGCGGGGTTCCCGTGTAGCAGGCGGATATAAGCCCGAATATTTTCTTCATTTGCTGAAAAATATTTACTGTTTGCAATCAACTACAGGTCACAATGATAAAGAATTTTGATTGTTGTTAAAAACAAACATAACAGACTACAATTTAGTTGTGTAATGAATATTCATTATTCAAAATTATTCCTGATTGTATCCATTTCAAAGTTTGTAATGACCCTTTCTATACTTTGTTCCACATTTTGTTTTCAGAAAACTGACTGTATGACGCCACGTTTTCTTCCACTACGAGTGCAAAAAATCCGTAAACGTCCCATTCGTTAACTCTACCAGTAACTTTGTTGAGTCTACAAGTGTGATATCCACATGTTTTTGCACTTTAAGTGCAAGGAAACGAGTCGTCATCCAGTCAGTTTTCTGAAAACATAATGTGGAACAAACTATAGTACAGTTGTTAAAATGCAGGCAGAGCAGGAGCGGATCCACAATTTTGATAAGGTGGGAGGGAAATCTGTAGCTCTCTTAAAGGAACATTCCTCCCAATGCCATTCTTCTTGATCCTCCACATCATGTACGGCCCCAAAGTTCTATTTACGTACTGTTAGTCAATCTCTTGCTAACAATCTGTTTTAAAGTGTGGCTTCTACGAGATTTCCTGTTGTATATTGGGAACTAATTTAATAGCATCCTGCGATTAATTGATCCTTTGCGCGCTTACAATAACCATCTGCGTGCGTGCACGTACTAATTTTAATCGTTTGCTAATAATTACTGTGAGATAAAAAATCTAAAAGACTAATGCAGTAAAATTAAAATTACCGCAAATAGATGGGCGAAGAAAAGTTATAATATACTAACCTAAAACATTATAAATTGTGATGTTAAAAAACGAAAATCTTTCCGGTTTGCGACGACACAATTTTTTGTGTTCGTGCTATTTCATGTACAACGCCCAAGGCCAACTGAGATGGTAGCTGCGTTCCTCGCTACGAAGAACGCAGCTAGTATCTCAGTTGACCTTGATGATGGTAACATGCGATCTGGCGATCTGCGCATGGCTGTTATAAGGCAGGCGAAAAGTACCTTTAATTATTCCCCCCCCCAATTGAATCCCCCTCCCCTTCCC
This sequence comes from Lithobius niger, assembly GCA_023313725.1. Lineage (NCBI taxonomy): Eukaryota > Metazoa > Arthropoda > Chilopoda > Lithobiomorpha > Lithobiidae > Lithobius > Lithobius niger. The sequence continues at coordinate 4,497 of JAHWFP010014905.1, read as the reverse complement.
GGTAGATTATACTATGTGCAGGGGGGGGGGGAGCTAGTAAAAGTTGCAAACTGGATAAACTCCAAGGCGTAAAAAAAAAACAACTGCAAATCAAATTTTCAGAAAGTCATTTCCTTGTGAATCACCGTGGCCAACCTGCTAAAATTCTAGCCTAGGCTACTGACCTGACTTAACCTATCAATAAAAACTTCAAAACAACGTTACGACACTAGTTTCCTGATAAAACTAAAACTTGCCTGGTGAAATTTGAGCCAAAGCCACTGACCTAACCGAACCTGACTTGTAATAATGATATTAATAATAATAATAATAACAACAACACGGAAAATTGTTAAATTGGAATGCATTGTTAGTATCATGACAGATTTATTAGTGTCATGATGCAGTGAGAACTTGCAGTAGTGAACGCAAACTACTTTTGTGAAAGAAATGTTGGCTTCACAGTCTTTCTTTTGTTTACTGATTGATGCTTTCGTGGGGTGCGTTTGTGTTGCTTTATGGGTTCGTGTTTCTGGCCTTAGAAAACAATGGGTTCACATCCTTAAGCTTATTGCAAAAAATTCTCAAGTTTACAGTGCCTGTAGTAAGGCTCAAGCACCCCTTCCCAATTCAAAAAATACTTAAAATCAGTGAAACAAGAAAACCCACTGTAAGGGACTGTACTAACACAAATAAGTGTTAGTACATCAGGAATCAGGGGTTGACTAAAATTTGTGTTAGTGTCCCTTACAGCCTGTTTTCTTGTTCACTGATTTTAAAGAGTCTTTTTTTTTAGGAGGTGTGTGCTGGAACCTTGCTGGATTTTTTGAGTAATTATTACTAGTGTAAGCACTAAAGGAAAACATTCCATCTGCTGCCAATAGGGCGGGGGGAGGGGGATGGTTACAAATCCAAAGCAGTGACTGGTAAAACTTGGCTATCCACATGAGCAGTTGCTGTGATCATCTGGAATATCAACATTCAAAATCCTAGAGTAGTCACGTTGCAAGCGTACACCTTGGTGTCAGACTACGTTTACAAGAATAATTTTATCACAGTTCTTATAAGCGTAGCCTTTACATATTAAAATCAACTTGTGTAAATGGGACATCATGCGTCAAAATCATCTTTATAGACTGGGCCCTATGCGTTAAAATTATTCTTTAAACAAAGCCTTACATGTTAAAATCAACTTGCATGAACACGGTTTATGCCTCAAAACCAACATTATAAACAGTTCCTTATAAAATCATCTTTATAAACGAAGCCTTATACATTAAAATCAACTTATGTAAACATGGCCTTATGCGTCAAAATCATCTTTAAAACAAGACTTTATTACACATGAAACCCACTTGTGTAAACAGGGCTTTACGTAAAAAATTAATTTTCGTGAACAGGGTTTTACATGTTAACATCAGCTTGGTAAACATGGCTTTACACGTCAAAATCAATCAATTTTGTATACGTATTCTTACACTACTGGTAATCATTAAAATCAACCTAATGAATTTGGGAGGGATGCAGGAAAGGGGCTCAAAAAAGGTCAAGCTTAATGCAATCCTCCCTACACCATAGAAGTGTTAGTTTGATAATAATTCTTCAGCTTCAGATAATTAGGTTTTGATTAGGTGGGGAGGGAGGGGAAGAGGGGGAGCGGATTACAGAGCACGACCTTGATCTTAATGATAAGACGATCACTTTCTCAAGTCTTGTTATTTCTAAGAATGGCAGCCACTACTCCACTTGTTTCGTTGAGTGAAGCCAGAGATTTTGTGACCCGATGTATGACCGCAGTTGGCACCAAAGAAAGCCATGCTCAAGCCCTGGCTGAAGTATTGGTGGCTGCAGATTACAGAGGTCATTACAGCCATGGCCTAAATAGAATTGGTAAGAAACACTACATTAGCTACCAACATGTATCATATAGCAGGGCAATTAGCTGGTGCAGAGAGGAATATGCAGGAAGGGCAGGGTGTAGCTAGAATATTTTCTGGAGGGACAATTAAACATTTTTATGCCCCTTCCCCGATGATACTTTTTATGCCTCTTCCCCTCCCCATTCCACCTGAGATGACAAAGGCAAACTGCAACGCATTTCTCACCTTGCTCCACTTTACATATTTGCTTGAAAAAAAGAATCAACATCTTAAAAAATGGTCCGAAAAATGTATACTGACGAATTTTGGGGGTCTAATTGCGCCCTCGTCACCATTGCCTAGAGGGGTATTTGCTCCACCCCCCTCCCCGACCCCTGACTGGCTACGGCCCTGAGGAAAGGTACCTGCTCCTCCAAAGTAGGTTAACGAAGGCCTAAATAAGGTCACAGTTTACATTGATATTTCTCATTTTCATAACTTTTGCGAACTTTGCGGAATCACTAAACGTGGAAAAAATGTAGCAACAAATAATGCAGCTATAATGAGCATAATTTGGGGAAACGCCAGATTTCACACTGATTTCACACTGTAAAATTCGTTGGCCAGCCTGGAGTGAGGGCCAACCCAGGCCAGCCGTTTCGGATTTTAAAAAAAATCTCTGCCTCGACGTAAGCGGCCATGTTTACCCCTCTCCGCCCCCCCCCCCCCGCCCCTTGTGGTGTGAGGGGTGAGTGGTATAGTCCTTTAATCCAACAGCAAAAGTATCACAGTAAATAAGGGAGCAAACACGAAGAAGGAAGGGGCTTTTGTGTTGAAAGAACTGAACAGTTAAAGATAAATTTCGCCCAATTGGCTTTCCTGTATGGCTCAGTTTTGTAACATGACTTCAGATGTTGCAAAATCATTCATTTTCCACTCGTGAGAAAAGGTTTTGCAACATTCACTCTAACCTATGTAAATGTTGGAAAAGCTATTTAATGCAGGATGCTCGAATATAGCGAAAAAGTATGTCCTTTTAATATGAGGCTTAAAAGCAAGTAGCGATTCGCTTAAGAGCTCCAGCACAGAAAAACATAAACAAAAGCAGGAAAGTTTAAATCATAAATTTGTCGAGTCTATTTTTAAAGCAGTTGATAAGAGTCATCAACTAGACTTTCTGGAAGAAAGTTCCAAGGTTCCACCACTCGATGGGCCTTTAGCTGCGTCATTGTTAGCTTTCTGCCTTGGATTAAATATCGTTCGAGCAACTCACAGAAAATATCCCATTTAAAAATACTGGTTACAAATCTTTTCTTTAATTCGCGAAGTGTGTTCTTACTGTTAGGAAATTGGTCTGCAAAGACCTTTTCCCTTTACAAAATAGTAATTTACGAAAGGAAACTTTAAAAAAAAACTTTCTTAGGGCCTAACGAAATTTGAAGCAAGCTAAATGGATGAATCGGCTTAATTTTGAACCTTTCAGACGTTGAAGAAGAAAGTAACTTAATAAGGGGTGGAAAAAACCCCGGGGATTCGATCGTGGTATATGGACCGAGATTATGTCCAGAATTATCCAGAATAGATCCCATAGCCACTGAAGCAGCATGGCCGTCTCGCAAACTACTCTTACTGGCTCATCCGTATTTTATATGTATAAGCGTTTTTTATTACTAATTTCGTATATTATTCAGTATCTTATTCCTCATATTCGTTGACCAAGATGCTGTAGTAGGAAAAAAATCATTCGTGGTAAGTTTAATCAGGAGCAACATAAAGGTAGGAACGGGAGGCTCGATGGGGTGCTCATGATAATATTACAGAATGTTCCATCTCTTATTATGGATCGTGACCCCATGTGGCCAATCGTGGAACAACCAGTCGTCACTATTTTCTGGGATAGCCCGCATAAGAAATGTGCTGTTTTTTATGTTAATAAATAGGTGTAAAAAATATCACTAGCACTACGATATCAACAATGCTGCATGATCTTGAAGATGGGACGGATTTGGCTTCTTAAATCCAAGGCCGACTGGGGTAGAAATCATGCGTGTCGTTCTCGCTCCAGACTCAGTTCCGTGGTACGAGCGCGCGTGTTATGAGCGCACAAGCAAAATTCGTATGTTTGAGCCCATGCAACCATGATGAACCGTGCTTCGAGCACACAGGACTGCCCGGATGTGAAATATTTCACCACGTGACGTCATTTTTATCTACTTCGTGAAGTTTTTGTCAATACTTCGTGCCTGTCATTGTTAGATCAAGGTCGCTGTTCACGAAAATGTTGGTTTTTTTTTTTCCAAATTACGAGCCTCCCTCGTGCTGTCGTACTCGCTGCGGCTAACTACATAACATCAGAAACGACAGCCAAAAACTTGTCCACCTAAACTTCGCGCGTCGGAATCTAAATAGCTCCATTTATTTTGATGAAAAATTTAAATAATTATATATCTTCTATATACATCGAGATTTCTGTAATTCTAAGGCTTATGACGCAAAGACGGGAAAGCCAATGGCTCACAAGAGATAACTAAATACAGATGCAAACCTATTTACGTTGCCTTTTGGACTTATATGTCAGACTGCCTGAGCGGGGAATCGAACCCAGGACCTTTGGAACCAAAGGCCAAGGTCCTACCGCTGAGCCAGACTGACACGACCT
>JAHWFP010014903.1:0-14461 GCA_023313725.1 Lithobius niger | reverse complement strand
CAATCGCATAAGTGGCATTTTCGGCGGCCATTTTGTCCAACCCAGTCGCGTATGCTATTTTTCATCCAAGATCCGGGCGGTACAGTAGTAGAGCCCTGATCATACTGTTCAGCATTTCTGTTGCTCATTCAGAGCAGCACCCATAAGGTGAACTGCTATCCATTGCCTAGCGACAAAACTGCGCGTGGCCATCTTGCTGGAAGTTAAAACAATGGCGTTTCTAGTCAAGCCAATGCTGAGAGAGCGGCTTCCTTAGGCAGAAAATGCGCGGTGTTTGAGATTTTAAGCAGCTGTGGCAATTTTTAGCAAATGGAATCTTTTCTTTTACAGCCTCAATTTTTGTTTCGCAGCAGGAGGGATTGGCCTTTTGCAGGTGTTTCTTAGCCGGTGCCTCGGTGGCTTTCCTTATGTGCGCATAACTTACGAAATAACATGGGGAGGGTTCCCACCAACCTGGAAAACTCAGGATATTTAAACGTCGTTTGAAACTCATGGAATTCCGATTTTTCACAAAAAAACTGGAAAACTCGTGAAAAAGCGAACTACACGTATTATAAACTTAGGTATAAGTGTGTTAAACACTTTGTTACCAGAGTGTGCTTAAAATTGTTATGCTTATATTTCTGTATTTATACCTCAAAAGGCTATTGGAGTGAAGCAAGGCCGTATGTGCGCGTTAAATGCTGCCTATAGCCGTTTCCTTTCGGTCTCATCAGTATGGCTCAGCGGTAGGATCTCGGCATTAGGTTTCAAAGGACGTGGGATCAATTCCCCGCTCAGGCAGTCTGACATTTTAATTCCAAAAGGCAACGTAGATAGGTTTGCATCCGTATTTTTTTTTTTTTGTTCATTTATGACAGCATGGTGGTTTTAACAAAGAAAATTTAAAATCGGACATGTTGTTAAGGAATAATCAAGGTGACAAATGAACAGGTGGTGTGAGCTGCTCGCCTATTTGCTCACCCGCTCGTCACAACCGCCGAGCCACAACACTGTCTCCAATGCAACACGGGTTGTTTGTAATCGCTTCCCTCCATTTTGTCGACGATGTAACTGATGGATGACGCCCTAGTTAAACCGAACTACTCTGTTTTTCACTTTACAAGCCGTAGAACATAGTAAAACTATTAAAAAAGTGAAAAAAATTCTTTCTTAAAATTACAACAATAGCCTGGAAACTGACCTCGACTTCTATGGAATTCCTGGAAACCTCAGGGACATTTACTTCCGTACTTAAGTGTGAACCTTGACAAGACGAGCTGAAAATAAAAGTAACGTTATTTTCTCAATAAGGAGGGAAGTATAAAAATAACTAGTCTAGAATTAATTACTCAGGTTTAACAAACTTAATATATATGATTGGTGTCACATGACCTACGTCTTAAGGCATGAGAAGCTCTGGCTGGACAGTGCGGCAGCCATCTCCAGCAACAAAACAAGATGAACTCTCTTTTACTATAGACCAGCATCAATAAAGCGAAACGCTATCCTTGCCCAGCGATTAAGCCACGAGAGACATCTTAGTTTTTTCCCTCTCAGTGTCGTCGCGCTGGTGGTGGCTGCCACATTCAAGCTGAAACTTCTCACGACGCCTTACATCGGCCGGTCACACTAATCTACTTTATAGTGACGGTAAAACGGAAGTGATCGAGGAGGAAGTGACATCATAATGGGTTGGCAACAATAAGGTTGACAACAATCAGACAGGTGCATTATTTCAAAACAACCCTGCATTTTTTTAATGAACGATTAGTGTCAAATCTGTGCCTCAATGGTATCGAAATCTCCCAATCTTATTCGAATCCTGCCCTAGATTTGAAAAATGGTAATTAGCTTACATTCGGTAGCTAGCTCTCAGCAAGCAGGCTGTACAGTCAGGGCTGCTACCGATGTGAAAATGTGAAATTCTGGCCTCATCCGATAAAAGTGTGAAAAATGTGAAAAAATGTAATTTTTTGGAATTAGTAAAAAAAATTGCAATGTGCCAAGAATAATAAATAAAATAAACTAGTTATCACTTAACAACTCCGTTTAAGAGTATTCAGGTTATTCGGTCAAGATGTGATAATAAACCAGTACAGAAGGTTCCAATCACAAAACCACTCCTTAAGGCTGTGAGGAGTTCTAAAAATCCTACACACAAAGATAGCAGTCACAGTCTGACACCAAAAAAACAGTAACTAGGTGAAAACTTTGAAGAAGACACCTGTGACTGAAAACGGGGAACAACTGCAGAAGAAAGTAAGTCGTGCAGGATCAAAGTTTAAAACTTTTGAGTGAAGCTTGTAAAAAACAAGATTTAATGAAGGAATCCGCGAATGCCATTTTGCACGGTGCTCAGTTGGAACAGTTGGAAAACAGCCGCAGCTTCTACCTAAAAAATAAATAAAAAGTGATGCAACTAGGAGTGTAGCCTAACAAGAACAAAGCAAGGTGAAAATTAAGGAAAAAAAAATTTTTGAAAATTGTGAGCACTTTGGGAAACAAAGGTGCGAAAATGTGAAAATTTTAATAAATTGTGTGTGAAAAATAGTGAAAAAAAATGAAAATGTGTGAAGGGAAATTTTGTGAAAAACTGTTGCACCTCGGTGGCAGCCCTGGTGTACGTTATTTCTACTATAATTTAACCTACCGCAATTACACATTTTTGCTAAAGCTACAGAAAATAATTTAATTTTTCATTTCCCATTTTAAACAAACAATTCAACCTTGCCAGCCTGAACATCGGAGTCAAAGTCAATATTAAACAAGCCATATAAATAAACAAGCAGCTGCAGCGACTACCTATACCATGCGCCATGGCTGTTTGCTGTGACGTCCATATCAAGTGACTGGGCTAGTCCAATCAGACGGCCAAACAGCCGTTGTGCTCGTTCGTCATTGGCTAACTCATGGTGACGTCACGGCAAACAGCCATTGCGCATGGTTTAGTCTCAACCGGTCTTCTGTTCACTTCCACCACTTTCGAAAATGTTGAGCGACATTATAGGCTTATAACTGATTTCAGCCAACTGGTGTAAATTCCCTATGCGGTAGAAATCTTTGCAAATCGTTGGAATCAGGTGTCTTGGGTCCAGTAATGAAAAACCCTCAACATTAAAGTGTGGGAACGTGTCCTTTATGGAGAAAAAATTCCCTCAATAACGTTGATTTGTGTTACTGGCTAGCTACTAGCTAAGTACAGGACTCCTATGTTAATTCTCATCATGAAGTCACGTCTACAGCTCGTTAGAGGGAAAGTTCGCGCATCTAAATTTTGGCACACAGGTAAAGAGTAGTACGGGAAGAGAGTTTTAAAAAAAAATGGGCGTTGCAGCCAGAAGCACGTGACCCTGAAGTGGCGCATAAATGCAAAATTATTGTTATAACCATTGTTTGTATTGTCATCCAACAGTATATTATAACATACTGAAGTATTATACGTGCATTGTTTTATACTTAATTGTAAGAATACATTGTTGCTGCAAAGAGCGGGTCAAAAAAACAACAAATCCCACTGACAGACTGGGAGTCTTTCATTGCAGAAGAGGTGCAGATCGTGAGCACAGGGTCCAATCAAGTAGGAAAAAAGTAATTTTTTTTAGAGAAGTGATTTAGTAATGTGCCAAGTTTGCTTGTTAATCTAGACACATGCTAGTGTGGCGCCACCAAGTAGACAATCGGCCAAGTAGAAGAGAATAATTGCAACTGAGTGAGCAATTCTAGTTTCATTGCGTAATTACATTAACCTCGGTAGGTGCAATGGAAGAGAATGCGCTGATTGAATGAGCGAAGAGAACGAAAATCGGCGTTCGTTAGCCAGTGTGCTCAAAAATGTGATTGAACAAACTTAAGCATGTGAAGCTACGCACATGCAGTAAACCAAAGCGTGCCTATTTGCCTGATGTAACGGCTAATTGAGCAATGACAAATGATAAAATTATGAATGAGAAAATTTGTAGGCATAAAATTCCTCCAGAAAAAAAAGTATAGAGGTGACGATAATACTGTGTGACCTTTTGTACATTCACAGTCCTATGAAAGTTATAATATCCACCCAAAACAGGTTGAAGTGAAACCGCCAAGTTTTCACAAAGGTCGGCCTTTGAAAGTAGTGATATCATTCAACCAGGGAAAGGCTGCCAAGGTTAACCCTATTAACCAAGTTAATCGTACCGAATAATACTTCGGACGTTAAATGAAAACTTGAAGATTGCTACTGCAGGTTCTAGTTAGTTCATTTAACTTTCGTATTAGTCAGTGCAATTAACTTGGATAATAGGGTCAACCTTGGCGGCCTTTCTCTGGTTGAATAATATCACTACTTTCAAAGTGAAGGTTTTACTTATACCAATTTTGGTTTTGGGTGGATTTTATTTATGTTATACTTGTAGGCCTGTTTATATTTATTCACTTTTTCTAATTCAAACATATTTAAAGTGGATTCGATGTATAATAACCGAGATAATAACTTTCAATTATGAATCCTGGTGCTCATGCACAAGTCCTGAACTTTTTACCTTAAACTAGGTTCATATAATGATAAAGCATTAATAAAATATATTAATTATTAATATTATTACCGTTTACTAAGAAGCAAGCAAGTTAGCGTATGACGCCCACTCTGTAACCCCCCCCCCCCATATCAATTTCAAGACATACGAGTTTGGTTTTTTTTCAACACACTTCAGAAACAAAACTATCCAATCAATTTTTTTTAATCGAAATTTAATTATTATTTTTTAATTGAAATATTATCAACTATATTTGTTTTGTCGTCGTTATTTTGTTTATACAGGGTGTCCCTTTGCTTAATTTGGTATCCTATCGGCTTCGAAGTACATCCTTCAATACATAATATTATATTTCAAGGAATGACTTTTTTTTTTATAAACTTCTTTCTTGGATGGCGTGGGTCTTTTTATTTACTCATTTTTTTTTGGGGGGGGGGGGATGGGGGAAACTTTTCCTAAGGAGTTGAAAATGCAAGTAAGGAGAAAGAGAGAGAGGGGGGGATTTCTGCCTGACGGGAAAGTACGTACACCAGCGAAAAAAGATTTCATTTTTCTTTTGGGGAGGGGTAAAACAGAAGGCTACCCATGGGGCGCAAAAATGTGGCAACCAAAGGGCGGCTGCCCCTGCCTTTATTGTTCCTCTTGAAATTTCCTTTCCAATGATACCTAAGTTCTAAAACAACCGGAGTGTTACTAATAAATCATGATTAATCTTACATTATAAAGCAAAGTTTCGCCACAAAATAAATAACCTGATTCCCAAATCCGTCAGGAACACTGGCACTGTCTCTATTTTGCTTCAGGAAGAAAGGCGCGTACTTCCACTATACGGCAACGTCGTTAGCTTAGCTACTGTGCAACGACGAGTATTTTATTTATTTATTTATTTCTCTTACCAGAGACTACGAGCCTGCACGCTACACTCGCTATTCTAAAACTTGACCTACACAAGAGTACCAGAACAACAGAGTGCACCCCCTGTATAACGACCTAGGTCTTACCAACGTCTAACAGTGTTCATACTGCCTACAATCCTACATGCTGCACTATTTGCGTCGTGCGCTCACTTTCACCTACCCAAACCGGACTCACTCTGCCACCCACCCTAACTGAGCATATCGAAACCTCCTTGTCTCCCTGCAAAACTTTACAACTCGCTGCATAGTAGAAATTACTCCTGCCTTGTGCGAGGAGGCATCAAGAATTTCCTTCAGGTCCGCATTCCAATCCCCCAACACCTGGCCCCGGTAGGCTGCCCAGAAATGACGCACCAAGAGAAAATGCACGACAGTCTCATCTTCTGTACCACACCTGCAGATTGGAGTAGGGCCCATGCCCGGACGAACTCATGGACCTGTAGCAGAACATGCCCCGTCCTGAGCCTAGACAGCAGAGCCGCATCCCTCCTAGGCAAAACACCAAGGCTGCACGGCCGGGAAATCTCCGTGTGGATACCGTAGAGGACCCAGCCCACTGTACTGCTGTCCCACTCTTCCTGCCAGTCCCTGGCAGTCACCCACTTTAGGACTGGCTGCAAGTCCCTGGGCATAACTGGAAACACCGCAGCATTAATCCTTTCGTCAAACCCCTTCCTTGCCAACCCATCTGTTAGCTCGTTCCCGTAGCAACCGCTGTGCCCCGCCACCCATCGCACCTCAACTCTGATCGCACCTTCCCCGCTGAATGGCTCTCACAAGCTTCAGGCCAATTTCAACCATAAGCGGGTGACAGACATCACGCCGCCGGAGAGCCCATTGTAATAAAGGTATGATAGCCTCAGAGTTTGATAAGACCTGAAACTGCCTGACTTGCAGGTCTAAGCCGGTATCCAGTGCAATCACCAGAGCCACCAGTTCCCCCAATGAAGGCTAAAGGAAGGCACGTGAGGAAGTAGCTGTATCCCTAACGAAGCTCTGGGATGCAAACACCTATCCCCCCCTCCCAAACCCCGTCGAAAAACGACGCGTCGAAGTGCACGTCAACCCAGTCATCAACCATCTCCACACTCTCAGAACAGGCCAAGAGCGGCAGTACCTCTTCACACCAGCACCAGGGGTACCCACCAGCCTAGGGGCTGGGAAGACACCCAGAACATGCTGCAGAGTGGCACCTATCCCAGGAGCCCCAAGTTCCGTGCGGATCCATGGGCTCAGCGAGTTGTAGTAGACCAAGCGTCTTGCCACTGGATCTGCGCCGTCCCTGGCAATCAGCCTGAGACACAGGGCTGCCAGAACCTATCTGTCCCTGGGTCAAAGCGCACCTCCCCTGCCTCTATGTGCAGTGCTGGTACCGGTGTCGAGGTAGGCAACCTGTCGCAATCCGCAGGCAGCCGTTTAGGCCACCTGAACTCTGCATGGCCCCTTTCGAGGCCTGCGAAAAGGGTAGGTGGAAATCTGCACAGGACCGAATGTACACCCTGTAAAGTGATATTATGACCGCCCTTTTTGCCACCGACTTGAGGACCTCATGCCGAGCCACAATTCTCTCCCTGACCTCACACGCATCCAATAGCCAGGACAGCTGTGGGTACAAACTATAACCCAGGTATCGTACAGGGGTGGCAGCCCTCACAACAGGGCATTTTTTTTAACATGTTAACTGATGCTCCAAGTGGAGCACCAGCCTTCAGGAATGGAGCACCAGCCAACAATTTGGAGCACGTGGAGCACCAGCCGTTGTAGTTCTCCCTTTCCTTAAGTTCAAACTAGTTTTTCGTCTAAAAAAATAAAACCATTTTATAATAAAATTTTAAGTAATAGCTCTCCCCAAAACTCCTTGTTGGAAGCAGTGGGGGCTGTATATTATTTGTAAGTAACCCCCTTCAGAAAATTTTCCCTGAGGCGCAAAAACGATTATTAACACATTAAAATTTCTGAAAATGTGATTTGGAGTGCACAATTTATTCGACTGCCCCCCCTCCACCGCACACAATCTGTCAGACCTGTGGTCACAGATACATGCCCCTTTTTCACAACCTGGAGCACCACTTCATATTCCTAAAAAATGCCCTGCCTCACAACCGTACCCCCTACCCTAATAGTGCCATCCAGCCTATGCCCTGGGCAGAAAATCATCAGCTCCGTTTTCGGTGCAGACAGAGACAAGCCACGCTCCGCAAGGAGGGTGACGCCCCATCGATAATTCACTCGAGTGACGCGAAAAGATGGCCCACGTCAGTGCCAACAACCCAAACCGCAACATCATCCGCATATGCCAAGATGCAGACGTGCAGGCTCAGTTCATGGAGGACTGCGTTGATCGCCACTGCAAACAGAGTTGGGCTCAAACAACTGCCATGCGGCAAGCCTCTGCACGTACTCCTGACACCAGACAAGTAGCCTCCCACTCTCTTGGCTAACTTCCGGGCACCCAGAAGCGAGAGAATAGCCTTACCCAGAGTCTCGCTGACCCCCATTGACTGAATGACAGGGTTTTCTTTTATACCGTACGGATCTCTCAAGTCAAAGTGACAGATTGGGAGTGGGGGATGGGAGGCCCAGTGGACGGAGAATGCCCGTGTGTTGGTCATTGCGTCTGTTAGCCCTCTCTCTTGACATTTTATAGACTGTGATGGGGGGGGGGGGGACACGGGTAATGCCCGTGTTCAGCATTGTGTGCGAAAATATATAAAAAATCCGACAGACACAAATAATCAGACATACAAAGAAGCAAAGAAACAAGTTTCTCAGTTACTAAAAACAACTAAATACAACTTTTACACCAATTTAACGAAAATAAGACGAATGGCAAAGAAACGTGGCGTATCTTGATCAATTTAATGGGCAAGTCTAGTCGAGAAAGGCAAGGGTGGCCTCAATCCGTCGACAAATGCAAGCTAGCAGCAGATCTGAACAATCACTTTTGTACAGTTGGCCCCAAATTAGCTGCTGATATTCCTCCTACCACTCCTAAACTTCAAACCACATCAGACTGTGTGAATTCTGTTTATTTGTGGCCAACTAACGAAATTGAAATTATAACTATAATTAAAGTCTTACCAAACAAATCGTCATGTGGCTTTGAAGAAAAAAATTGTATTTTGGTGAAAAAGTGCATTGACTCTGTCGCAAAACCACTTTCAATAATCATCAACAAATCTTTAACCACTGGTAAGGTCCCTGAGTTACTTAAACGAGCTAAGGTTATCCCAGTGTTCAAATCTGGTAACAGAGATGACTTTAACAATTATAGACCAATTTCCGTTCTTCCTGTGTTTTCAAAAATTCTGGAAAAAGTGGTTCACAAAAGGATCTATGATTTTCTTGAAAAGCACAACCGTCTTAGCAAGAATCAGTTTGGTTTTCGAAGAGGAAGGTCAACTACTCAAGCTATACACTGCATTGTTGAAAACACTATTGACAGCTTCGAAGCTGGTAAATTCTCCATTACAGTCTTCATGGATTTAGCTAAAGCATTTGATACGGTGGACCATGAATTACTATTAAGAAAGCTGACACTGAAGGGAGTGAGGGGAATTGCGTACGATTGGTTTAAAAGCTACCTTACTGATAGAACGCAATTTAAACATGTTGAATGTGAAAGTTCGTCTCTGCTCAAAATCACTTGTGGTGTACCGCAGGGTTCCATTTGGGGTCCTCTGTTGTTCTTAATTTACATTAATGATGTCTTTGAATGCAGTAAAATTGCTGTTATTGCTGGCTTTGCTGATGATACAACTTCTCAGTACTCATCTAGTGACCTTAATAATCTTATTGCTATTGTAAATAATGACTTGAATTTATTTTATAATTGGTTTGCGGCAAACAAATTATCACTGAATGCAAAAAAAAACAAGTATATGATTATGTGTCCTCGCCAAAAACTTGCATATGTAAATTGCTTAAATGTCAACGATGTCAGTATTAACGGGATTTCAATTGAAAAAGTAAATGAAATTCGAATGCTGGGGGTAATGAAAGACCATAACTTATGCTGGAAACCTCAAATCAATTTTGTGTGTAAAAAAAATTGCGAGAGGAAATGCTATTTTAGCAAGAGTCAAACATTGCGTGCCAAGCTATCTTTTACGATCTCTTAACTTTGCTTTTGTATACCCGATCATATTGTATGGTATTACAGTTTGGGGAGCCACTACTAAGACTAATCTACAAAGAATTTTAACTTTACAAAAAAAGCAGTTCGACTTATTGCTAAAGTGCCGTGCAGGGAGCATACTCTGCCCTTGTATGAATCCCTAAATCTTTTGACGATTGAATTTGTTTTTAAGTACTCTATATGTATGTTTATGTACAAGTCCTTAAAGGATGAATGTTGGGAACCATCCCTCTACTGTGTAGGTTACAATAGAAGGCATTGTGACACTCACACACACAACACCCGAAACAATGATGAACTTGTTCCTCGTAAATGTAGAACCAACTACGGGAAAATGAGTTTATCTTACACTGCTCCCATTGTGTGGAATGAATTACCAAAGTCAATTTCTGATAACTTAAACGGTATTAATTTTTTATGTCTCTTAAGAAAATATTTTATGACCTCCTACAAATCAAATGTGTAATATCTTTGTTTTTTGTATATATATATATTTTTTTTCTAGTGTTCGTTTTGTTATTTTGTTGTGTTTTCCTTTTGTAAATAATTTTGTTATTTCATGCTTTCTGCCTGGTTCGTCACTATAAAATAGGAATTTTGTATTCCTCGTGACGATTTCCTTCATGTAGCGTTGTACTTCATGAAAATAAACTAATTATTATTATTATAGCCCTGATCTTGGCATTTTAATGCTAGAATGAGATGGAGAGGGGACAGTGCATCTGTTACCATCAAGCATATTATCAAGGTATATTTTGGGGGTTTGTTTGGGCTCGAGACCGACTCAGTTTTTGCAAAATCAAGCAACAGGACGAGGGGCAGGAGGAAGGGACAGGCAGTAATTAATTCAACTACCAGTCTATATTCAACTATGTGTAGCAAAGGGGAGGAAGGGAAGGGGTGGGACAGTTAGAACAGGAAGGAAAGGTGGAGAGGATGAGAGGAAAGGGGGAGGGGGAGAGTGGGGGAAAAGATGGGCGGAAAAGTGGAGTATTACAGGAAAAAAAATTGCCTGTCGCAGTCAACGTTCAGGCCACACCGATCGAAAACTGGGAAACAACAACAGGAGAAACAAAACCCCGGGTCAAGCTGGGTACGACAGCTTGAGTATAAGTATTAAAAACAAGCATTATTAAGTATAAAATTTGCTTGTGTCGTTGCATTCTCGCTTGATTCCGAAATACCCCTTCAGATAACAACAAAACCAATACTTCGGCCAAAATTTCCTTGTTACATATTTCCGACAATGGCTTTGTAACAATGCTCTAATGTTCGGAATCCACGACGAGAACCATATGCGCGTTATATAAAAGATAGTATTATTTTGAACATAAAACAAAGTTTATTTACGTACTTGCTATTGTTATGGAAATGAGTACATAAATTAATAAATTATTATATTAATTATGATATTAATTAAGTTATTAATAGAGTCATATTTAAGGCAGTTATTAATTATTGACATTTAAAAACATATGGAATGATTTAATAGATGGAAATAATTATGGGCATAAATATTGCTTAAATATTAAAAGCATAACAAAACGTGGAGTGAAAGAAAGTATTGCAATTTTTAAATAAGGAAGGTTGAAAGCATTCAGGTAAATGGTTGACACACTCTAAAGTATCAGAAGCATTGACATATAAGGAAAATTCATAAGAAGCAGCAGTTTAGCTTCAGTTTGCAGTATCAGCATTCAGTTAGTCAAATTACTAGAACGAACAATTAACTTGCCTAAACGGGAAGAGTTCTAGAGAACTCAAGACATATTTGGATGGTTGTATTTCGAAACACGAATTCGGGGAATTAGAACAGAGCAAAGGACACGAAAAGAGACGAGACGATCTCGCTCTTGTGCGGCGTCTTCGAGCGAGTAAGGTTCTCCTTCCGTTGGTCCGATCAGCTGTGTTCAAGGTTGTTGGGTGGCGAGCGACTTGGCTTCTCTGCAAGACGCGAGCCGGACTTGTAGCAGATGAGTATAATCGAAGTGTTATTGATTGCTTTTATTTTGAGCAAGCAGGAATCAATGTGAATATTAATTTAATAGGATCGAATTTGAATTTAATACCGTTTGGCCATTATTTAAATAACGTAGGTGTCGATTGAGTTAAGTTTAGAGTGAGGGAACTCTAGGTTTAGGTGTCAACCTTTTATCGGTGCTAAAGTTAAATACTCAACAAGTAGTCGGTTGTGTGATTAAGTGCAGACCTTTTGAACTATTTGTTGTAGTGATTATTCTAAACAGTAAAGAAGGAGGTTAGCTGTCTATGGTTGTTGTGTGATTTATTATACATTTATTGACACAGTGTAACAAATACATCCTGACATATTATGGCTTATATTTCAGTATTGCTGGAATAGTAACCCATAACAGTGGTGTCGAAGTAAGCCACGCCTAACGTGAAAATTTTGGGAAAAATTTTTTTTTCAAGTAGTATTGATTTATTAGCCTAGGCTGTAGCAAGAAATTTTGCCGAGTAGACATTTAAATTGTTGGTGATTTATTGAGACTGCTAGTGGATTTTGTGCGGATTTTAGTAGCTTTTGAAGGTTATTTTAAAAGGAAGTTGTGAGTCTTGATTCCTGGTTGCAGCTGATTGTTTGTGTTGATTTGAAATTGATTTATGCTGGATTGTGTTGAATAGAGTGTTGACATTTGGGGAATGTTAGGGAGTGTTGAATACTAATTGGGAAAATTGATTTGGTGTTAGATTGAAAGTAGATTGCCGGTTGAGAATATTGTGGAAAGTGTTGGTAAAAGTGTGGCACGGTAGGTAGAAATTTTGAAGGAAAGTGCAGAGTTGTGTTAGAATAATTGGTGTGTTGGTGGAAATTAATTACAACGGGAAGTTAATATCGTTGATTGGGATTTAAATCGGGCCGACAGTTTTAAAATTTTTCGTTGGGCTTTATTAATACATTTTGAATTTCATGATGCCTAGAGCAAGAGGTAGAGCGACTCGAAGCGCGGTTAAACGTTCATCGAGAGGGAGGTTAATTACCAAACCTTTAAATAGGGCAGATTTTGTAGATTTGAGCCAGATTTCGACCAGCACGCCAAAGAATTCACGAATAAGGGTTCCGGTAATCGAATCCGATTCAGAAAATGAGGACTTTACTGATCGGGAACGCGACGGCACACCTCCTCCGGCTTGGAGTAGGCTGCGGTCACGTTCGCCGGCTCGTAGAGAAACGGGTGATAATGCTGTCAGAGGTAGGCGACCAACGAGAGGGCCAACTGTTCCAAGGAATTCTGCTCAGAGCATGAATGTAACTTTGCATGAGTCATGTAATAATGGGTCCAATTCGACGTTGGGGAATTTTAATGGGGAAATTTTGAGGGAAATTCTGTCAACTACTTTGGAGCAAACAATTCCGAATGCTGTTTCAGCGTGCATGCAAGCTAGCGGGGAAATACATAATAGGTCGTTTCAGAGGGTTGCACAAGTGCAAATGGACATGTTTGATAAAGTAAATGATAGGATAGATTCAATGCAAACTAGAAATAATGTAGGGGATAGACGACTTTGGGAGGAGCTGCGCGCATCCAAAAAGGCGATCACAGTGTTTAAAGGGGATGAGTCGTTGGATGTGTTTACTTTTTCTTTAATGGTGGAAAATTTGAGAACTTTGGATAAAACCATTAAGGATTCTGAATTAGTTGCAGTAGCCTGTAGCAAATGTTCTGGGGAAGTAGCGAAATTTTTAGCAATGAACCCGCAGGTAGCAACTTCAGAAAGTTGGGAAAATTTCAAGGAAATTTTAGTTGATAGGTTTGGGTGTGCGGGTGAAAGTATCACTTTGTCCAAATTTTTCACTACTCGTATAGGAAAAGGGGAGACGCTTGAGAAATTTTCAGGGAGATTAGAGGCTATGGCATCTGCAATTTGGAGAATTAAACCAGGGGATGATGAAAGGGAAAAGGATCATAAAATGAAAACTAAGGACGAAAGCTTGCGTAGTGTTTTTCATCATGGCATTCCGCCTGAATTGGAAGGGCACATTACTTCGGCTAAGGCTAAATCTTTCCGTGAGATGTATAACGAGGCCATTTTAAAACGCGCAGTTTTGGAAGGTATGGCCACAGAAAGGAGCACGGGTGTCGAAATATCGGGCAAAACAGGGAACAGTGTTAAGCCAGGGGAATTGGGCGCAAATAACTTGGCCATAGGAACCTTGGTGGATAAGATAGAAAGGTTAGAAAAGAATGTTAACAAACTTTCTTCAGCGAAATCGGGAGTTAATGATATTAGAGTAAGTGCAGTTCGTCTGAACCAGGGGGACGGTCGTTCTTGTTACAAATGTTTGGGAATCGGGCATTTAAAAAGGGATTGCCGTACAAGACCGGAAAATATTGCGGCAACCCGGCAAAGAAATCTGGAAAGAAATGGTAATGGGGGCCAGTTGGCGGGACAAAGTGGCAACAATTTTAGAAGTAACAGAGGTGGCTACAAGGGTAGAGGAAATTTTAGAGGTGGTCGTGGAAACAAATCCAACGGAAATTATGGTAGTGATGGTTACAGGGACAATTCACAGTTCAACGGGGGATATAAACAAAGTTATGGGAACAACAATAATGGTGGTGGCAGTACTGGTGGTGGTCAGAGACAAATTCAATATAATAATGGCAACCAGCAGTATCGCTACCGACAGCAACAGCAAAATTCTGGGCAAAATCACAATAATGGATTTCAGAAAAATCAGGTATCGGCAGTGCAGTTAAGTGGAAATAATGGGGACAATTATCAGGGGGATGATCAGTCAAAAAACGGGTTGATAGCCTAGATAGCAGGAATCTAGGGCTACAGGGCAAGCAGCTTGAAGATTTAAATCATTCATGTGAGATAAATGTCAGTGCTGTTCAGGCCGAAAGTCCTGCCAAATCATCAATCAGTAGAAAGAAAGTGGACTC
>JAHWFP010014902.1:9747-21763 GCA_023313725.1 Lithobius niger | reverse complement strand
AAACTACAATTTTAAAAAACAGAAGAAACATGGCACCACCTAACTTCCTGTTTCCGTCTGAATGAGATTCCAACTTAAATAACATTAAATTCATACCGGAAGAAAACAAGCTTTTGTAACTGGTTCACAACAAAACATGCAACAACAAAATTTAATGCTGAATCAGTTCGTATTGTCTCTTCTAACCGCTGGTTGAAGGTGCTGTCACAACACTTTCTGGGAGTGTGTTCCAAGAATTAATGGCTCTCACAGTGAAACAAGACTGTGCAACAATGATGCGAATTCGTGGTTTCATCAACCTCATGCTGTGTCCTCTAGTTTGTATGACAGTCGACCGTTGAAAAAACTGGTCGACAGGCAAAATGAATTCGCCAGACAGAATTTGACGAGTCTTAATAAGGTCACCTTTTAAACGCCTCTCAACAAAAACGGTTGTCAGGTGAAGCCTTTTCAGACGTTCTTCGTAAAGCAAACCCTTCAGTGAAGAACAGTGGTTGGTGACAGCTCTTATTCAGGAACTTATTCCAACCTGTAAATATCACCATTGTAATGGGGTGACCAGGCGTGTACACGTTATTCAAGTTTTGGACGGAAAAACGTCATATACAATCTTGTATTCGTAAGTGTCCACTATGATAACATAGACTTTAAAATAAAAAATAAAAAACTTTTCCGAGCATCATTCCCAACTCGTTGCACCTGATTATGGAAAAGTTGGTTGTCCACAAGGACGCCTAAGTCTTTCACGGCGCTGTGTTTTTGCAACAAATGACCAGACAAGTAATAATCAAAATCAACGGCCTTCCATTTGCCAATACGTAGAATAACACGTTTTTTGGGGGTGAAACTTCATTTTATTGTCAGCTGCCCATTTATCTAACCTATCAAGGTTACCTTGAAGCTGCGGGCAACTTTCAAGTGAATCAGATCTGTTATAATATTTAAGATCATCTGCATATAACAAGGCAACTGAAGAAATAAACTTAGTGATGTCACTAATGAATAAACTGAATAGCCATCTGCTGAGCGTGCCACCTTGAAAAATGCCACAACTATTTTCCGCCCAGCCACTTGACTCTGCCCCAATAACGACTGTGTGACGGCGACCCTTCAAGTATCACAACTCCAATTTAATAAAGCCATTATTCCTGAATTTTTAAGTTTGAGAAGTAGTACGTCATGTGACACACTACCAAACGCATCCACGAAATCAGTGTCGGTAATGTCAGATGGAATACCTTGTCGAGATACTTTTTCTAGTCAGTGATGACAGATAACAAGTTTGTCACACAAGATCTCTTCTTTGTGTATCGGTGTTGAGAAGACTTGCTATCAGTTGCAGGCTGGTCTTCTAGAATTGCAGCAAGAATTATTTTCTCCATCACTTTTGCAACAACCGAAAGAAGGCATATAGGATGGTGGTCACCATGGCTGAGCGGTGAGAGAGCTCAGCCTGGTTGCTGGAGGTTTGTGGATCTGGTCGAACCCTTGGAATGGGGGATCTCGGCAAAGTCCCCGCCAGGACTGCTTGCCAGGGTAGCGTGAGAGGCTACCATGCTCCTTCAGCGGCTATGGGATGTATTCTGGCTAATTCTGGACAATCTTTCGGCCCCGACGATGATCGGAGGTTTCCCGGATCGATTCCCCGGACTGGCACCTCCCTTTACCAGATATGTCTTCTTCTCTAAAAATCTGGTAATGTTCAAAATTGAGACGGTTCAGCCATACAAGCATTAATTGCTTCGGCTGACTTAAGGCTCGTCAAAATTTCTTTAAAAAAAGTTTTCTTTAGGGGAATCCACTCCCTTTTTTGTAGACTGGGGTGATGTGAACAGTTTTCGCTGTGTGGGAACTACACCAGTGTCAATAGAGGTTCGAAAAGTTCTTGCTAATGGGGCAGCATGAGTGCTTCAGAAACAAAGGTTGTAAACCATCGGGTCGTTGGAAGTATTTAGCCCATGGAGATATTCTTAACTGTGTCACTTGTGACAGTGATTCCATGCTTGACAACAGTTGGTATTTCCAAAACTGTCATAGTTTACAGCTCACCGTATGAAAACTTTGACAAATTCCGTAGCAATAGCCGCAGGCTGTAGGCTGAGTTTGACACCTGCAACGACATTTGACGTTTGTTTTAAATCTTTCAAGTGCTTATACAACAGGTTAGGGTTATCGACCACACTGTTCATCATTTTAGCCTCTGCTTCAAGTTATGCAGATATGCTGGCCAGTGGCGGAACAAATACTCCTCGGGCCCGTGTGCAAGTTAACCAAAAGGGGCCTCCCCGCCCACCCCCCTCGCTTCCACACAACAGAAGAAGAATTATAAAAATTCAAAACGTTCCTACTCAGTTGCATGGCCAACTGGGATAGAAGCTTCAGGGCCTATGCGATTATCAACCCCGAAGGCTGCTGCTCTGCTCCGCTAATTCATGGTGCAGCTAAACCACGGTTCTCTATAGTACTAGTCAGATCTTGGATGAAAAATAGCATTACGAGACTGGGTTGGCAATATGGCCGCCGAAAGTGCAGCTGATTCGATTGATTTGCCTAGTTGCGACATTTTGTCAACCGAGGGCGACACCCTCCGTACAAATTGCTAACGAACGTGTAACTTTTTTTTTTGAACGTAGAGGCATAGCCTAACTCTGGCTGAGTGATATTTAAAAAAAAAAACTATTTAAAAATACTTTCATAAATAATAAAAATTTGCCACCAAAATCTACGTAAAAATTTAAATTATTATTTCGAAAACCGCACTAGGTGCTAATAGATGTCGCGTCACTAAGTACGAAGACGCTATACATCGAAGAACAGTCCTCGACGAAATGAACCAGACGTGGCGGCCATTTTGTCTATCCCACTAATATCGTTGTAGAGCGGGTCAATTTGTTTACTGGCTATGCATCGACATAGAAGGAAGCCGCTAAACTAATAATTGTGTTTTTTTTTTATAGGGTAATTGTTGGCTATTGGCCTAATGGCTTTTTATTTAAATTGTGAATTTTATTTAAATTCATCTGCAATTCTGCGTTCTAATTTTGTACTGTGCAGGGTCCTTGCAGGGCCCCTCATAAGCCAGGGTCCGTGTTCAGCTGAACACCCAGAACACCCTGATGGTCCACTTCTGATGCTGGCTGTAGTATTATTCCTGTCTCTTATACAGGGTGGTCAAAAAGTATGGTCTCGGCAAACATCTCACGAAGTATTGGTCGTAGACCGGTAAGGTTCATATGCTGAACTATGTCACATGCGACGAGTCCCACGGCATCAACCGGAATGACCTTGACTCACCCTATCAAGGTCATTCAATTTTTATTTTTTGAACCCTAAGAGATACGACATAAAAGCCAATTGTAAAGTTGTGCGGGCTGACAAAATAAACCTCATACAGAAAGCAGAACTGTAATAGCTTCATAATTACCGGAGCTACGGACAAAACAAGAACGGCATTACAGTGAAGCAAACTTTGCTTGCCGTATTAATGCGTTGGCGTGATTTACCTTTAATCACGTAGTAGAGTTGGTATGCCTTCACCATGATTCCACACTTATGAAATGACTTTCGGCAGTACTCCGATTTTGCTAATAGTACATCTTTATAATATTATCGGAGACCGGCTAAAAGGAAAGCCTAAAGAAAGCCTAAAGGAAAACCATTCTCCCCTCCTCGCACCCGCATTGAAAATGCACTCTCCCACTCTACGTGCAGCCAAAAAGGAGCCAGGCATGAGTGGTCGATCAATCTGACAAGTCTTCGGGAAGAGTGCCGGGAAAATGTCCCGGTAAATGTGTCCCGGGAAATGTGACCGGCCCCGTGCAAAGCACGGGCTTCCTCTAGTGTTGCAATAAATAATGGATGAGTCTATTAGGGAAAAAAGGGGTACGCATTGCTTGCTTGCCCTTTGTTAGATTCACTGCATTGTCTTTCTTGTTTTGTTCACAGCGCTTGTAATTGTAAAGCTGTTTCAGTTCTACTTTCTGTACGAGGTCTATTTTCTCACCCCGCACAACCTTGCATTGACTTTTATGTTTATCTCGTAGGGTTTAAAAAAATCAAAATTGAATGACCTTGATAGAGTGATGCAAGGTCATTCCGATTGACGCCATGGGATGGAGTGATTCAAGGTCATTCCGATTGACGTCATGGGACTCGTCACATGTGACATATTTCAACATATCAACCAACCTTACCTTTCTACGACCAATACTCCTCAAGTGTTTGCTTGACCAGACTTGTTGACCATCCTGTATAATCTCCGATTTGGTAGGGATACGATTCGACTTCCGTTCTTCCATTTTTTTTTTTTACGTTTTAGTTTACTTGATAGTCCTTTATTCATTCAGTAATGAACAGAGGTTTTTTTTTTTTCAGTAGATTTTTCAGGTACTTCAGTCGATTTTGCAGGCTTCAGTCGCTGCATGTCTGAATTCATTGAAAAAAATGTTCCATTGTTCAGTGACATAAGGAGTATCATATCCAAAACCAAAACTGGTAAAATGTACCGCCAAGTTCCGAATGGTTCGGCCCTTCAAAGGAGTTATATCAACACACCAAAACATTCGCCAACTTAATCGCACCGTCAAATAGTTCGAAGGTCAAATAAAAACTTGAACATTGTTACTTTCGGCAATGTTCAAGTTTTCATTTAACGTCCAAAGTATTATTCGGTGCAATTAATTTGGCGAATGTTTTTGTGTGTTGATATCACTCCTCTGAAGGGCCGAGCTATACGGAACTTGGTGGTCTCTTTACCAGTTTTTTAATTGTGTATTAAACTCAAATCAACTAGCCTGCAGATTTGTAAGAATGTGCCAAGTCAATAGCTTGAGTGACAATTTTTCCATTCCAATATTTTAATTTCATATCACTCCTTTGAAACACCGAACCATTCTAAACTTAGTCGCCTCTTTATTAGTTTTTGGTTTTGTTTTAATTAAAAACATTTTTTTTTTAATTTAGTTCATATCACGCCTTTGGGAGGCCGAACCATTCTCAACTTGGTGGCCTCTTTACCAGTTTTTGGCTTTATTTTGACATTTTGTGTGTTTTTCGTGAATTGGACATAATAGAAACAATTTCATTGGCAACGTTATTTAGATTTTTCGTGAAACACTAGTATGTGTGTACATACGCACGTCAGTGGACTCGTTCTTATTGTCCGAACTTTGGCCGTCCAAAAAGAGACGATGCCGACAATACTAAGAATGGTTATAAGACTACTTTCGCAACGCGCCCTCCCACGCCATTCTTGTTACCCCCAGGCTGCAATCCAGAAAAGGTATGCAGTTCGTATCGTACTGCAGCCATTCGTCCAATTTCATAACTAAAGGTGCCGTCCCACTATCTCGGTATCGGTGAATAATCACCCTATGAAAATTAACATGGGGATGAGAGGACTAGAAGTAGCTAGCTAATAACACATTTGCAACGTTATTGAGGGTCAGATTTTGCATTGAAAGCCACTTTGTTGGCATTTCTACACCAGTTCCTGTTGAAAAATTCTACTGTTTCGAATTTCCCGTCCGTGATCTGAAGAGCATTCCGACGATCCAGTAATCAGACCCATCGTTTTCGATTGAAATGATTTCTCGAAGTTTGGTAGCTTCAGGAAGTCGTATTGGAGGGCCACCGGTACAACCGGAACTTCGTTTCTTTCTTGAGAAGTTGTAAAAACAAAACTGGAAGTATGAAGCGGATGTGGTCCACAAGTGACCGGAAGTTGCCACAAGTATGCCCTCATCTGTTGAACCGTATCAGATAGAGACAAACTGTTTCTCCATTAGATTCAGCGTCCAAAAATTAGTTTGAATGAATAAAAAAAAAAACCGGAAGTTTGAAGCGGAAGGGACCTGAATTGGCGGAAGTGCGCAGAAGAACGTTTGTGTTTTGCTGCCCTCGCTAATTGTTTCCTTATGTTATTCTTTAGAAATGCAGCATTTTTGGTAGCATTTTTTAAATGCTTGTTTTTATTGCACTTTTTTGGAATTCTGGTAGCATTTTTCAAATTTCCTATCTGGTCACCACGCTGTGAATTCACCGAGCCAAAAGTTTTTAAGGCCAGGTTGAACTGTTTGTTCATCATTCCGTAATGGATTTAGGTGAATGTTTTGGAAGACCCCATACAAAACTTCAAATACTTGTGCCAGAAATACCAGCTTCGTGAATGAGCCGTGATTCGTTTCACATCGACATCGAAACGCGAGAAACACAGTTTATCCGTTCGCTTTCCTTTGCTTTAATCCATTAAATGAAGTTTTCTTCTCTTCCCGAAACATGGAGCCGCTTCCGGAAACCCGAAACACCTTTAATTAAAGTCTTATTGTATTTCGTCCACGTGCCTGGCTTCAATTTAGTTCAGAGAAACTAAAATTGTCGACTTGGAGCTGGTTATTTTTAGCTTACGGCTTGCAACCAACCAACCGTGCGTGGGGAAACCGAAACCAATTATTGGATATTCGAAAGACCGGTTTCAGTGTGTTTGTTTACTGTTTAGATTTGTTATAATTACCGACTTAATTAAGCGCTGGTGCCATCAAAGTGCGCGCACGGAAGCAATGCGCATGCGTGAACTCTATGACAAACTTTAGCCTTCTGTAATAACGAATGCACGACTCCGTCCGTCCGTTGCCTTTCCGACTCCGGAAAGGTACCAGTTAGAGACAAACGGTTTTCACCATTCGATTCAGCGTCCAGAAATTAGTTAAAAGGAATAAAAAAAAAAAGCCCGGAAGTATGAAGCGGAAAATGCCCACAAGTGACCGGAAGCAGCCGACAAGTGAGCCCATCATCTATTCATTGAACTCTTATCGAGCTCATTACTATTGAAAACTGCCACTAGTTGCCAATAGATGTCGTGGCCTACGTATAAAAATATTGCTCTATCGGCTGGCTGCACTGACAAATATACCTGTTTAGCTGGGGCGTCGAACGAAAGTCTAACTGGAAAATCGTCTAATGGGATAATTGTCTAATATCGGCCTAAAAAAAATCTGGGAAATCGTCGAAACAGAATATCGTGTAATGGATAACGTATAATGGATAAACGCCTAACTGGACAATAATAACTGATGTTTCTGATGTTATATGTGAAGCCGCAGCGAGCGCAGCAGTGCGAGTGAGGCAGGGACATTCGACGATTTTCCATTATACGAATTTCGTGTTAAGACGATTTTCCGTTATACTTTATACGTTCTTCCACTTATGCGATTTTCCGGTTAGACGAGTGCCCCTTACCCCCTTTCGCTTAGCAACGTCCTCGGCAACATAGTTAATCCTAGCGGCCATATTGTTTAACCGTAATGCCATTATAGGCCAAGTTTGACAATTTACTTACCGTGGTTTAGGGACCAGTCACGGCTCCTGCTGTGGTCGCTATGGTAGGCTACCTTTTCATTCGCTTTAGGCCTAATCCATACATCATTAGGAAACCGAATCAGAGACGGCACTGTCTATCCCATTCTATATTATAATCATCATCTATATACATAATTAAGCACACTTTAACGCAGCTGGCACCAGCAGCAGCAACGACACCGCACATATGGTAGGAAAGAAAGCATTGGAAAAAGCTTTTCAGGACAGCATGCGTCTCGAATGGGCAGCTTCAAGACCGCCTTGAGCCTTATTTATTTCCGCCAGCGTGAACATGAAAGATATAATAGAAGTAATGTAACACGTTATTTACGCATAGCAAGGCGCAACACGTGTGAACGCTCGTGGTGCACCTTGCAGTTACATAAGTTGTTTGGCGTCGAGTTATCTTCCGCTCAAACCCGGAACTTGACCGAGCGCCAACAGCCGGGTAACGAGCCGGCCCTCCTGTTCAAACCAGTTAGGACCGGCTCGCACCTGTTAGCGGTTGCGCAACGTAATGCCTTAGGCGATTTCTATTATTCGCCCCCCCCCTCCCCCCTATAAATACGAGGTTCCGGACAACAGAAAGGCTAGTTGGTGTAGGCAACTCGAAAGGTTGTCTCCCTGGACTCTAAGGATTAGACCAAGCTGCAACTTGTGTTTTATGCCTAATATGTGTTCTCAGTGCATAGTCCCCTAGCTATGCAGTAAGGAGTAAATTGGGTTTGAGATTATTCTTGAATTCAATCGTCTACCCCGAGTACGTCACAGTGATCGATCATTAGAATGCGTCACAGGATGCGCTGACCGAGTGAGTGAAGCAAACGAAAATCAGCGTTTGTTAGCCAGTGTGTGCAACAATTTGAAGAAATGTAACTCGGTCGAACACGGACGTACACATGGGCTACCAAAATAGTACCAGTGTTGCGAACTGTGCATCCAACACCACTCGTGCCTTCAGCTAGTTTACCAATAATCTACATGCGAGCGGAGTTTCTGTGAATTAAATGATTTAAAACTGGAAAGGATTAACGCTATAAGTCGCAAAATAATAATTGTAAGATACTTTCCTAAAAAAATATAAAGGACAAATATAAAGGATAAATATACAATTTCTTTATTTTTTCGGAAAGATGCTCTAAAAAGTAATATCTTTCCTAAAAAATGTACTTAAGGAAAGATGTACTTTCCCTTACCTTCAACCTAAACTGTACGATAGTAAACCCAGCCTGTTAACGAGCGGGGACAGCGAATACCCAGTCGCAAGCGGTCTTCTGTACGCAGCTTAGCTATTTCTCTACTCTTCGAATAGATAGCGACACGCGTTCGTGTATCCAGATTCGAGAAAGTGTTTCAAGTAGAAAACGAGCAGCAGTATTTCAGTTGGCATTCTTTTTGGCTGCATCTAACGCCTTCGAGAACTGGACATATCATCGTATTAGCGGCGTACTCGGCGGCCATATTGCGCAAACTAGTCACATGGGCTATGTTTCACTCAAGATCCGGGCTGCATTGTGGTAGTCATGCCTAATCAAAACGAAACCAGTATACGAGTTGGTAGATTTGCACACGAGGGCTGGTTGACTTTGACGTGGCCTTTAATGGTCGTTATTTTTCTGTCTATCAATATTTCTCAAGCAGGGTAACATCACAATGGACGCAGTGGACTGGACGTTTCAGGCGGTGGACGGATTAGACGCTGGAGTAGCAGCGATGTTGGTGGCCCGAGTTGACGTCAACAAGTTATGAATAAATGCGGATGCAAACCAATTTACGTTGCCTTGTGGACTTAACTTAAGACTGCCTGAGCGGGTAATTGAACCCGAGACCGTTGAAACCAAATGCCGACGTCATATGCTGAGCCGTACTGACACGGCCATCAGTATGGCTCAGTGTTAGGACCTCGACTTTTGGTTTCAAAGGTTGTGGATTCAATTCCCCGATAAGTCCAAAAGGCAACATGTGGCTCTCCATCCTGTTTAAGCAAGTTATGACGTCAGCATTCAGATAGTTATTTCACTTCCTTGTTTCATAAATGCTTGCGTCATACTCTTTAGGGTTACAGAAATAATGCTCGAAGCGCTCCCTCCCAGACGGTGCATCATACCGGGCGCGCCTGCTGCGTCCACACGGGGTTTCTTTCATACCGGGCACCTAGCATGTCCAGATGTACGCGTCCATAGGGATGTTACCGTAACCATTGTTTTTTGATCAGCGTCTTTTGGGTCTTTTTTACCCAAAAGACGCTGATCGAAAAACCATGCCGTAACTCAATGCCAGTTGAGCTAGGGAACTGACAGAAATGCGTAATATTTTGCCTAATGTATATGAATTTGAGTGATATATATTTTTTTTCCTTTTCCTTTTTTAGGAATTCGCAGTTGGCCTTTCTCTCTTGTTACGTGGTTCGTGCGTGGATCGGCTGCGCTGGGCCTTCAGTCTCTATGATCTTAATGGAGACGGCTGTATTACTAAAGATGAAATGTCCACCATTGTTGCCTCCGTTTATGGCCTACTGGGACCCGTAGCCCGACCCCGAGCAGACGAGGCAACCGTCAACGAACACGTCGATCGAGTCTTCCAGGTAAACAAAAAAAAAAGATGGCCTACCTTAAGGCGGGTGGCAAATGACTTTTTTTTTTTACATGGACCTTCCAGATCCGAGGAGTCATTCGTATCACGATTTTGGCAGGCCAGGTTTCGGTTGCCCGGACAAGTGTTTGCGTGCGGGTTTTTGATGTTATGTAATTAGACGCGGCGAGCGCGATAGTGCGAACGAGGCACGTAATTTGGAAAAAATACGGAAATTGAAAATCATAATTTTCTTGGGATCCGGAGGTCCATGTAAAAAACGTTATATGGAGGCCGATTGCCACGAAATGAAAATGCAGCATCTAGCGCTATCTAGTTCTCTGTAGCTCTTGCTTGCAGTACGTAAAGGAATGCACAAAGAAATTATTTTTAACACAACAACTAGGGCCACGTGCCTCCTTAATTATTGAGTAAACATTTGTTACGTCGTCGTGCACCTGGGGGCACGCCTTAAAGGTGACGATATCACTGCCGCTAGATGGCGCCACTGTAGAATATAAAGAAAATACTGTGTCGCCATCTGGTGGCAGTAAATATCGTTAATCTTTGCTGATTGCTCCCAGGTGCACGAGGACGTTCCGAACCTTTACTCAATGATTAAGGAAGCACGTGGCTTGTTTGTTTGTTTTATTGAAAGCTATTCCTTTGTATATTCTTTTACTTGCTGCGAGCAATCGCTAGAGAGAACTATAGAGCTAGATGCTGCACTTTCTTTGGTGGCAATCCACCTTCATCCATTAAGTAAAGTCCACTGTCCGACTCAGTGAGGCACCCACGAAGAACAGAAAACAGCTTTATTAAAATTTTCGGTGCCGTTAAGCTTCGCATCTTGGTCACTAAAACTAAAACAAACAACAATTACAAATATGCCACACCCATCCAAAAGTAGCCCTTACTTCTTGTACTTACACACACAAGATAAAAACGCATTACCAGCTGCTGGCTCAACCAGCCATGTTGGAATGACGTCACAATTTTATATGTATATTGTTTATTTTCAAATTGTTTCTGAGATTCACCCAGTTCGTGTTTCACCCACATTGACCTAAGTAGAGCAGACGCTAAGTAGAGCAGTAGAGAAGACGCAAACTTGATTATGGAGGAGCTATTCTGAAGGGAGACAGATATTATGCAGTTGCAGTACATTCAGAAGATACAAAACATACCCTAGATGTGGAACACACCGAAATTATATACTGTGAGCCCATGGAAAAGATTAGGCGACGGGCCTAGAGTCTTATACGATTGCAGCAAATAGCACAAGGGCCATAAACAAAATAAAAAAATTCCCGGTTATGACGAACTGGGTGAATCTCAGAAACAATTTGAAAATAAACAATATATAAAATTGTGACGTCATTCCAACATGGCTGGTTGAGCCAGCAGCTGGTAATGCGTTTTTATCTTGTGTGTGTAAGTACAAGAAGTAAGGGCTACTTTTGGATGGGTGTGGCATATTTGTAATTGTTGTTTGTTTTAGTTTTAGTGACCAAGATGCCAAGCTTAACGGCACCGAAAATTTTAATAAAGCTGTTTTCTATTCTTCGTGGGTGCCTCACTGAGTCGGACAGTGGCCCTTACCTAATTCTCCACCTCACGACTAGCCTTTACTCACACCTTTAGCCATGTGGTCCACTAAACCATACGCAATGGCTGTTTGCCATGAGTTAGCCAATGACGAACGAGAACAACGGCTGTTTGGCCGTGTGATTGGACTCGCCCAGTCACGTGATGTGCACGTCACAGCAAACAGCCATGGCGTGTGGTATAAATTAAAAGGACTGCCGAGTTAGAAGTCACTATCTCGCTCTGCTGGTCACAATGACTGTGAGCTCGACATAGTGAATTTATACCTCCTCAGGCCTTCAATATCTCAAGCTGCCTTTGGTTTGTTAAGTGTATAGTTGTAGTTTTGACTAACGTCATTAATTCGTCCTGTAGAATTGGTCCGTATCACAACAAACGAAGGGTCCAACTCTGTACCAACATTAGGAAGGGAAGCTAGAAAGTAGTAAGGAGTGTTTTAGCTCTAAAGGACCGGTCATCATTTAAAGCCAAGGGAAGGTGG
>JAHWFP010014899.1:0-10239 GCA_023313725.1 Lithobius niger | reverse complement strand
GGGGGGGCAGGGGAGCAGTGAGTTAGGATGAGCAATCGTGTAGATTGCAAAGTAAAAAAAGCGCGAGATTCCAGACGAGTTACATCAATGACCAGCCAATTTCTAATTTCCTTCTACAGCTAAATTATCTTAACTGACGAAAGACAAAGCTCCTCTATTTTTTATTGGTCGTAGAATGAATTTGATTTCGCCTTGCGAGAAGAAGAAGAAGAAGAAGAAGAAGAAGAACGGCAAGCGGGTAATACGCCGACTACACTACTACTATTCCAAGATCTTTGGAGAACGGCGTGGCATCTAGAGATTAAGGGGACACCCGGCCGCATTTTTTTTCGTAAACAGTTCAGCATAGGCGGCGAAATCGCGCCCTCTGATTGGTCGTTCTCTCGCATGGAAACATGGCGCCGGCGGACGATTCTTGCGAGATTCTTTCGAGCTAGAACAGACTGTCGCTTCACTTGACTTCCCTTGCCTACTACATACAAACATACTTACCAGTTTAAAATATTAGTAAATGAATCAACCATATATAAAAACTCCTACTCAAGGAGGAATCTAATTCCTTATATTATTACTTACAACTCACGCATACATCGCATGTAGTTAAGCCAAACAAGGCCAGCTGAGTTTGGAGCTGCGTGGAGCCAGGAACGTAGCTACTATCACAGTTGGCTTTGAAGCCAAATGAATATAATGTGACGCATGCGCTCAGTTGGTTAGTCTGTCTGTAGTTTTTTGGTTGGTTACTGCTGCTGATAGTACCTACCAATTTGTCTTCATTGAAACATTAAAAAAAAACTAAAATGATATTCTAAATCACTACACTAAAAAGTATTTGACAAATAATGTAACTAACTGAGAATTTATTTAAATTTTTCGATATAAACAAATAAGTAAAGTACAGTTAGTGGCCAAACAAATTTAGTAATACGAACAATGCAGCTTTGCTGAAATCGTGCTGTTATAAAAGGGTACAAGGGGGAAATTGTAAGCACCACTTCGTACCAGGATTTGGCTCAAAACATAATTTTGAAATATAAACTGCTACAGGAAAGCACAAAACGAAGAAAAATAACAACATGCTCTTGTTGAATGTCACATTTGCATAATATTATAAGAATTACCTAGCAAAATTATTTGTCAAATACTTTTGAGCGTAGTGATTTAGAATATCATTTTAGGGTTTTTTTTTTGTGTGTTTCAATAAAGACAAATTCGTAGCTACTATTATCAGCAGTAACCAAGAAACCAAAAAAAATCGTCTCTGTGACAGATTAGCCACCTGAGCGATGCTTCACCTGATAGCACACTTTTCATTTGGCTGCAAGGCCAACTGTGATAGTAGCTACGTTCCTGGCTCCACGCAGCTGGCCTTGTTAGGCTTAACGCGACGTGCGATGTATGCGTGAGTTGTAAGAAATAAAATAAGGAATTAGATTCCTCCTTGAGTTATTACATATATGGTTGATTCATGAGTTGTAGTATTTACTAATATTTTAAACTGGTAAGTATCTTTGTATGTAGTAGGCAAGGGAAGTCAAGTGAAGTGACAGTATATTCTAGCTCGAAATGCTATCTCGCAAGAATCGTCCGCCGGCGCCATGTTTCCAAGCGAGAGAACGACCAACCAAAGGACGCGATTTCGCCGCCTATGCTGAACTGTTTACGAAAAAAAATTATGCCACCCGGCCTGCCTTATAACATTCCGCCTGCCTATAACAGTTCGCGCTGGTCGCCTTCCGCGTATACACGAATACCAAGGTCATCTGAGATAGTAGCTGCGTTGAAGAACGTAGCTACTGTCTCATTTGGCATTGTGCCTAATAGACGAACCGGCATGAACGCATTAATCGTGTCGTCACAAACCGGATTGATTACCGGATTTTAACATCACAATTTATAATTTTCTAGGCTAGTGTCGTATAATTTTGCTTCGGCGATCTATTGGAATAATTAATTTAATTTTTACCGCATTACGCTTTTAGATTTTTGATCTCACGGTAATTATCAGCAAATTAGTACATGCACAGTTGCACACACACAGATGAAACGTCATGGTTATTGTCAGCGCACAATGCATCATATTGTTACGGGTTGTTCGGGTCGTTACGGATGGTTCTCTCTTCTTTTTTACTCCCTGAGCGTCCATCGCACGCAGTCCCATGTAATCTGGTGTTGTGTGACTTGTATATGGGTGTTTAGGAGGTTGGGAGTGATGTTTTGGCTTTTGGTTTAGGAGAGTAAGTTAGGTTAAGTTAGGTTAAGTCCTAGTTAAGTAAGGAGGGTAGACCTCCTTAGGCTCAATAAAAGAAATAAGTAAGTAAGTAAATAAAGTTCCATTATATTCAACAGAAAATCTCCTAGACGCCACATTTTAAAAAGGATTTTTAGCTAGGGAAAGACTAACGGTAAGGAAATAGACCTTTGGGGCCGTACTTGATGTGGTGGATCGAGAAAAATGGCGCTGGGAGGTATATCCCTTTGACACGCGTTCCTTATATGATAACTATTGAGATACGTTTATCAATTGCGTTTCTACGCGCGCAGCTGGCCTTTACTAGTTTAGATTACATAAAACAGTGAAGATTAACGCTGACGCTATGCATGCAGATTACACTAATATACGAACAAATATGTATGCATGCACTTGCTACTACTAAAGGATATTTGTAGTCAAGTAAACAGTTAAAATTGTTTTGAATTACACTCAGGAATTTAACAAAATTATAGCGGCTCGTCCATATCTATGCTCGACCCCGTTGCTCGCGAACGGACTTACAACTGTTACACTAAATAATATTTCGATAACTTCCGCGGATTGTACAATGATTATCTGATTAGCAGGAGCCGCTATTTGTTCGACATAACTGCCCGAATTGTCAATATGCATAGAATACTGGGATAGTTACCAGTTCGCCCAAAGAAGAACGACAGATAGGACTTCCGTTTTCGGTGCCATGTTTTCAAAAGGTGACATCAGCTAGACCAGTTTCGGTACAATTTCGTTTTCGTATGGAAGCACAATTGGCAAAAAATCCTAGTCAAGGACCTACAACCCTTATGCAAACGATTTAACCATAAACTGTTCAATAACAACGCCTAAAATTTGCTAGCACGTCTTCTAACCGAAATCATGATAAATCGATTGATATTCAGTCACTTCCGGCCAGACGCTAAAGGTGATAGGCATGACCCGTTCGAATAAACGACTGGAGCGGGACGTGGTGACGTCACTAGACAATAGCCCACGACGCGAGCCCCTTTCTCACCGACTGTATTTCAATAACTGCTTTATGCATGCAAAGCAGTTAAAGGGAACTTAATAATATAGACAAACGCTAGTGTGTCGCGCCAAGTTAGCCAACAAACATCACAACAACATCACATCAATTCAATTGTCGAGGTTGTAAACCATTGTAGCGCGACGCCATACCGTCAGTGTCTTCTATCTTTAAGCATAATTGGGCACATTTCAGGTACTTAGGGAAAATGTACAAAAGCTTAAATTGTGTTGAAATCGAGAGCAATGACTCACCTGAAAAAAATTAACTCGTGTAGGAATACCAGCTAAGCTGCTTTCAATGGAAAATCTGACCCTCAATAACGTTGCAAATGTGTTACTACTAGGTACTACCTAGCTAGCTAGTCCGCTCGTCCCCATGTTAATTTTCATAGGGTGATTATTCATCGATTCCGAGATAACAGGAAGGCTTCCAGCTATGAAACTGGACGAATGGGTGCAGTACAATACGAAACTGCGTACCTTTTATGGTTTGAAGCCTGGGCGCGTAACGGGGATGGCGTGGGAGGGCGTGTAAGTACGAAAATATTGTTATAACCATTGTTAGTATTGTCGGCATCATCTCTCATTGGACGGCCAAAGTTCGGACAATGAGAACGTGTATGCCTAGACACACACTAGTGTATCACGATAAATGTAAACAACGTTGCAAAGAAATTGTATTCTCGTCCAATTCAAGAAACATAAACCAAGTGTAAAAACAAAGCAAAATAAACAAAGCCAAAAACTGGTAAAGAGGCCACTAAGTTGAGAGTGGTTTGGCCCCTCAAAGGAGTGATATCAAAAACACCAAAAGTAACTAAATAAAACAAATTACAACAAAATTAAAACCAAACCAAAAACCTATAAAGAGGTGACAAGTTGAGAATGGTTCGGCCTCCATGCAATTGGTAGTAGCAAATTGTTGGAAATTACAATTGTTGTTGACGTGGCACTTTATCACACATCTGCACGACAGTGGAGTTAAGTCAATACACAATTTAAAAAAAAAATGAATGATATCATATCAAAAACCAAAACTGGTAAAAGGGGCCGCCAAGTTACGAATGGTTCGGCCCTTCAAAGGAGTGATATCAACACACCAAAACATCGCCAACTTAATCACACCGAATAATACTTTGGACGTTAAATGAAAACTTGAACATTGCTACACTGCTACAATGGATGTTTTTAGTACATTCATTAAGAATTTGTTGGTCACTGATGCTTCATGGGGTGCCCAGATGGGGGGGGGGGGGTGCTGGGGGAGGCTTTGGTGGTTTCATGGGGATCCATGGCTAGTTCTAGGAATGATCTGTGTACCAAAATGCATGCTTTCAGTACGATCAACACGAATTTTTCGGAAATCAACCTCATGGAGCGGGAATAGGGGGGAAAGCGCTGAGGGGCCTTGGAGGATATCGCGGAAGTTCCATAGCTAGTTTGATTTCTACTGCTAACAATTACTTGCATACCAGATTTCATTTTTGTAGCACTATCCGGAAGAATGTGTTCGTCAGGCCTCAAAAAGGGAGCACGGGGTGGGGTGGGGGGGGGGGGGACCATTGTTGTGCCTTGTAGATTATCTCGAGGGGGTTCCATAGATAGTTCAATTTGTACAAATGAATGACTTGAGTATCGCAATTCAAGCGTTTAGCCCGATCTGCAATAATTTGTTGGTCAAGCACCAGAGAGGGGGCACAGGGAGCGCTAGGGGGCCCCTTGGGATATTTCGTGAGGTTCCATGCTTGGTTTGATTTGTAATGCTAAGAATGACTTGAGTGCCGAGTTTCATGCTTTTTGCTCGATCTGCAAGAATTTGTTGGTCAAACCACAGTGAGGGGGCACAGGGGGGGAGGGGGTGCTAGGGTCCCTTTGTGGGTATTTCATGTGGGTTCCATGGCTGATTCGATTTATGCAGCTAAGAATGACTTATGCGCCAAATTTCATGATTTTAGCTTGATCTGTAAGAATTTGTTCCCAAAGCCCCTGGGAGGGGGCACGGGGCGGAGGTGCTGGGAGGGGGGGGGGCGGGCCTCAGCCCTTTGGGGGGCATTTCATGGGGTCCAAGACTTGTGTACCAAATTTCATGTTTCTACCTCGATTTGCAAAATTGTGTTACTCCAATTAATGATTTCTGCCCAATGCTCTACAATAATAATTGCTCTGCCGACGAGAGTACTGCAGTCACATCAAAATCGTGTTCAAAAGGCCCTGGTTGGTGTTAAAACCTACATTTTAAGCTATACAAATTGAAACTCAGTTCATTGGTTCGATCTCTAGGTTAGAGCAAACGTTCTAGCCCATTTGGCTTTCCGTGTCAAGAATATTGTAGTTATATTAAAATGGCCTGCGAAAGGCTCTAGGCCTTGTCCATACCTACGTTTTAAGCTATAGAACTCTAACATCGGTTCAGTGGTTCGATCTCCAAGTTAGGGTAAAGAGTACATTAATGATTTCTGCCCAGTGCTCTGCAATAATAATTGCTCTGTCGACTAGAATACTGCAGTCACATCAAAATGGGGTTCAAAAGGCCCTGGTCGGTGTTAATACCTACGTTTTAAGCTATACAAATTGAAAATCTGTTCATTGGTTCGATCTCTAGGTGAGAGCAAAAGTTTTAGCCCATTTGGCTTTCCGTGTCAAGAATATTGTAGTTACATTAAAATAGCCTACGAAAGGCCCTAGGCCATGTCCATACCTACGTTTCAAGCTATAGAACTTGAAAATCGGTTCAGTGGTTCGGTCTCCAGGTGAGGGCAAAGAGGCCCAACAACAACAAGAAGAACAACAACAAGAACAACAACAAAACAACAAGAAATGGCCATGCTGTGGACGCCGAACGGTTTGACTGTTGTCATTAAAATTTGTAAGGCAGTGAAAGAGTTACGACACGACCCAAAATACCGAATTTCGTTGGTCTATGTCAATTCTGGGCGAGACTACAGGAGTTCAAAGTTTGACGTTTAACATGGAAATTCATGCTGAGGCTTACATAAGGCGCGGTCCTTGATGAGGAACGGGGCACAAAACTCAACGTAGGCTAAAAAAAAACTAGAACTTTATGTAAATTTAGTGACAGGAATGCTTCTTTAACAAAAGAACAAGATGATGATTTTGAATGCATTTGTTTTTGGCGTTTTTCCTAACATCCTTTCAGCTTTAGTTTACGAAAATTTAAACACGAAATGCAATTTAGACTTACGGGTATTTCAATCCATTTACTTTTGCCAATGTATATTTTTTCCGGGGGTATTTGTTTCTGGAGATATTTTTCTGGAACTTTTTTTTTTTTTTTTTTTTTTACAAGGGCCTCTTATCTGACTACGGGATGCAACTTCAACCTCTAACCAAAAATCGGATTGGGAAAAATTGGCCTCAGTCGGCAAAACCAGTTCGAGAAAACAGGGATAAAATAAAGTAATTGGCAAACAAAAAAGTCTTCAAAAATTCGGGGGAAAAAAACGGAAGCCAATTGGAGAAACCTTCCCCTGATATTTTGGGTGCGATGGCCCCTGCTCCTGAATAATATTATTTTTCCCTTTCTAAATAAATAAAGTAGTTTGTTGAAAACGCAACCGGAATGTCAAGGACCTTGTGGTCGCTAACTGCCATCCGACTTTAAAGTTAAAAATAAAAAATTAAAAAGTTTGAAAAGAAGACAATGGCTCGGCTGCAAAGGAAGGGTTTATGGCAGTAGGTTGGGGTAACTAATGCCTTACCACCAAGGTTAGACCTACCAGGGACACAATGGTCCCCGATGGCATCGCCAAACGTGAGGAACAAGTGAGGGGAAATGCCAGGTATTATTGTCAGTATTACTTACACAACAATAAAATAATGCCCCGCAAAGCTTGGCCAAAGTCATTTGTCAAACCTAATTTATAAATAAAAAATGGAGTTCGGCACTCATAAGAAGTACCATGAAAGCAGCATGGTTGTCGGCTACTTACACTGTTCCCTTTGTATTAAAATTGTTTTTTCATCAGCATGGAGAGCAAGTATAGTGACTTTAAATTGTCGTTTTATATTTTCTTAGTGGGTCGTGTTTATTCTGGTCTTTTCAGAAAATATTTAAGGTCTACCTCATTTAAGAGGTGCCGGAAAATGTTAACATTTTTTGCGGCTACCACTTTTGAAGGGAGTGAGTTCCATGGGTTTACTACCCTCACCCAAATGATGAACATACGGATCTCTAGTGGCGCTGCCGGTTTGTTTAATTTAAATATGTGCCCACGTGTATGTCTCGTTGTGGACAATTCGAAAAGAGGGATATCAGTGTTAAGGAAACCTTTTAAAATCTTGAAAGTTAGGGTTAGCTCCGCCTTCAAGCGTCGTAATTCCAAGGAATTCAAGTTATAGCTGAAGGCGGGTTTCATAAGTTACATTTTTCATCCCGGTTAAAGACTTCGTAAACCGACGTTGGACCGACTCCACGTAGTCGATGTCCTGTAAAAGGTTTGGGGACCACACCAGTAGAGGCCGTACATAGACCTTGTATGCCCAGAGCAGGATTTTGGCATCTCCAGGTGAAAACACACGTTTCATAATATGTAGCCAGTTCAAAGATTTTTTTACTACGTAATTGCAATGTACGGTTTGTTTAAGAGAGGACGTAAACCAA
Organism: Lithobius niger; assembly: GCA_023313725.1. NCBI lineage: Eukaryota > Metazoa > Arthropoda > Chilopoda > Lithobiomorpha > Lithobiidae > Lithobius > Lithobius niger. The sequence continues at coordinate 2,338 of JAHWFP010014899.1, read as the reverse complement.
ACTCCCAAACTTTTCATCATGGTTACAATATCTGGTAGTGTAGCATTTTCGATGTTATACGTTTGGCGCCTGTTAGTGTACCCAATGTGGAAAGTTGTACATTTTGCATTTGCAAGGGGCAGTTGCCATTGGTCGACCATTCATGCCAGTTTGTTATGTCTTTTTGGAGGTTGGCTGAATGTGGTTGCATTTAATATTGGTGCGTGGCAAATCAAATCGTCAGCAAATTTGCTGTGTTCGCAGTTGTCTTGGTTACATGATAAATCATTTAAATAAATCAGAAAAAGTATAGGCCCAAGGACCGTTCCCTGTGGGACTCCGCCGATGATATCTAATGTTGATGACGTCGAATTTCCTAACATCACGAATTGAGTTCGGCCTGACAAGAACGCTCTTAGCCATCCCAAAAGTAGTCCCTTAAAACCATAGCGGTCAAGTTTAAATAGGAGCTTTCGGTGTACTACCGATTCAAACGCTTTCTTAAAATCGAAGGATATAACATCTGTTGGTACTCCGATGTCAAAAGCTTCAGTCCAGATATCGAGAGCCTTTAAAAGGTGCACCGTAGAGAACCTTGCTGGTAAAAATCCAAATTGGTCTGGTTTAATGATATTTAATTTGTTTGTAAAGTTTAACGTTTGCTCTCGTATAATCTTTTCCATCATTTTACATGGTAATGATGTTAAAGAGATTGGTCGGTAATTTTTTGGATCCGTTTCATTTCCCTTTTTGTAGATTGGACTAACTCTTGCTGTTAACCAAATCGATGGAAGGACATTGAATTTAAAGGAGAGGTAAAAAAATAAAAGCCAAGGGTTTGGTAATAAAATGGCGAATTTCGCGGTATAAATAAGCCAACAACCCCTCTGGGCCCACCGAATGACTAGGTTTCAATGATGACAGTGCTTCAAAAACAATTTGTGGGGAAAAAGTGACCAACTCGCATACATCTGGTTTATGATCGAGTCGGAAGTCTAAACATATTTGTTTGTCATCGGTAATCCCATTTAAAATGAAGCAGGAATTTAAAATGTTAGCTTTTGATAACAGATCCATTTCAACTTTGCCATTTGCAACCAATGGTGGTATTTGTCTTTGGGAAGCCGTTTTGAATTTATAAAATTTATAGAAGGAACCAGCTGAACATGAAGTAAAAAAAATTTGTCTGCTGTCTTCTGGTATAGGATTAGAGCCGCCGAATAATTCTTGCTACTAATTGTCAGCTATATTATTCGACTAAACAAACTTACGACTAAACGAAAATATTATTATTTTTCAGCCTTCTCTAAGATGTTGTCCTTCACCATGAAAGTAAGCAGTTTCTTCTGTATTCTGGCGTACATTTGCCTGGTCAGAGCTGATGGACCATTTGTGTGGAAGAGATCCGCGAAAATGGTATCACGGTACGACAAAAGCCTAACTGCCTTCGAAAAAGAAGTCGGAAAGCTGGACGCAACTTCACCAGCAGTGCAGAAAATTGTAAAGGCCACCCAAGCCGTTCGGGGCACCATTGCAAATGCAGACGACATCCACAAGCACTTACCAAAGAATGTAAGATGTTTAATTGAATTTGTTTATTTGACCATCATTACAAAAGAAAGCACCCACATTTTTGGAGGAAAATTTCCTTCCAGTGTTAATCTTTGAAATCCATTGTAATCGTGTGCAGAATGTCCCGTAACGAAGAAAAACTGTGGGCATTTTTATTTTTGATTTCAAAAAATTGATTTCTTGGAGCCTTATTTCATCTGATGCAAACTTCTCGTGCAGAAAACCGGCTCTTTTTTTGAATTCTTAACATTACTGTAGAGCATCCTGAAGAATGTCCAAATCGTCAGGTCCAAATGGCCCAAACTATTATATTATCCGTATCAGCCGTGTATAGTATATATATATATATGATTGAAGTCCTCTTTCCAGCAAAACTAAAACTATTAATTTCTCCGTTTCTGTTCAATATATTTCGACCAAACTTGGCCAGATAGTAGATAGCAACGTTTCCAAACTTTATACCAACCTTTATGCAATTCCGTGCAACAGTAAAAGTAGGGAGCCACACGCAAATTTGAAAATTGTTCACTTGGTTGTTTTCTTCTTCTTCTTGTGTGACACGGTTTCAGAGAAAACTACTGCACCTACCTAAAATCTGAAACATGATCTTAGCCAGAAATTTTCCTGGGCTTCATCCTCAGAGGGACCATTTTTTCGATTGGTCCATCCATTCCTGAACGATCATTATGATTGTTTTACATTGTTTTAACCATTGTAATTACGGAACAATGCCACTCAGGAAACTCAAGCTCCATTCTTCGTACACGCGTTATGTCTTTGCTAAAAA
>JAHWFP010014895.1:0-23439 GCA_023313725.1 Lithobius niger | reverse complement strand
ATAATAACATGTATTGCCAAGACAGTTTAATTTCTTTGACGAATTTCCCGAATGGGGAGAAGAGTGAATGAACAAAGGTGAAATGCCGACTCTAATTTCATCGCGTGAACAAATAATAAAAAGTGCACGTACGACGACAGTTTAATTCTTTTCACGAATTTGCCGACTGGGAAAATGAGTGGGGGGTCGGTGCGCCCCCCCTCGCCCCCCCTGTCGCTACGCCCCTGAGTCAAATCGATCCACAAATCATTGTAGCAAAGCGGAAACAGAGAAAATCGTACTCTTAAGAGCAGAAGCAATAGACGCTACATGCGTTGTGGAACTCGCATCGTTCAGCTAGCTGCAAGGAGCACTGGAGATAAACGGATGTAAAAACATTGGCGTTTTTTATCAGACCTGTGCTGGCAGAGCGAATTTCTTAGGCCAAAAAAAAAGAACCCGATGTTTTTTTATTGGCATCTGCTGCAATTTTCAGTAGGGGGAAACTTTTCTTCCCCGATCTTAACGCTTATTTCGCAGCGTAGCGGATTAGAGAAAACAACGATTTTTAGGCCTTAGAAAATCGCTGTCAGAACATTGGCTTGACAAACGACGCTAATGTGTTTAGGGTCTCCGTTTATGTCCAGTGCCTCTTGAAGCTAGCTAAACGACTGGCTTCGAAGTGATTGTGGTGCTCTGCTCTGTAAGATATTCCCCATTTAGAATAGTCCATTTCAGTTCTCCAACAGAGGTTTTTTATTCAAATTTGCAGTTTTTCCTCGTGTGAGTCTTTGGAAATGTAACATTTTTGGTAGAATTTTTCAAATTTCTTATCTGGTGACACTGGTTGTGGGTTACTTGCATTCTAATTGTATAATAGGGCTTCTACCATGGCTAAGTTCATAACAAAGGCCTACCGAAATAGAATCTTAGCTCTATTTTGCTCTCTTGTTTCCTTTTACTCCTGTATAATTTACGGCCATGTATCATATTGATTTAACGTTTTCACTTTATTGAAAAACCGAAACGAATCTGGTCGAATTATTGGTGAAAAACTGTAACAAAGACGAAAACCCAAAATGGGCCCACTTCTGAACATAACGCGACTACTGCTGCCTAACTTCTCAAACAGTTTTAACAATTTGAGGCCTTAATTAAATTTAAAAAGGAAGCACGGCTTGGTTAAAATTTAATTCAAACTTTGAAACCGACTCAATACAAATTCGACTTTTAAAATAAAGTAAGCTAAGCTCGGCGCCAATTTCTCAAAGACTGCGCAGGTACGCTACGGAATTTTCCATTATCGGAATGCTAACAATATACCAGTATTTTTTTTCTGTTGGGGTGGGAGGAGGGGAGGGGGGATTGTGGTCTGTTTTTATTGAATTTTTTTTAAATCGGAGAGTATTCTGAACACATACAGAGAAGGGATGGGTTAGTGAGTGATTTTTTTTTTGAGTGGGTTATGTGGTTAGAGTGGACAGTTAACAGGTGTAGTGTGGGCAGAGCGGACGCGTCCCTTCCAAGGGAGAAACGGAAGAAAACCTCTGGTAGTACACTCTCTGAACTGTGCGGAACGATAAACGTCCTAAAGCCTTATTAATTAGAACTGCCGGAGACTCACTGCTGGAATATACTGTATGAAAAATGATAGTAGCACGCAATCAGAAACTGAAACTGAAAAGATATGGAAATCTTTTACAAAAAATTTTACACGACCATGTAAATAAATCTACCGAGTTTTTTTTTTTTAAAGTAAAGGACAAACACCTTCAAAATACCTAGTCTTATAAGAAAACAGACAAATCTTAAAACCAAACTCTGGAGACGGTTAAAACGCTGCTATAGTGATGCAAATATTAAGGCATATTGAATATGTCGAACTGAATTAAAGGAAATGTGGAAGGCCAACGAAAAGTCGTGTGAGCCAATTCTTCTTCGTTAGGGTACCATGACAGCTCTTTTTAAATTTGTTAAACAAAAAAACTCAGATTTCAAGTAAACTGCATCCATTGCGTGTTAACAACGAACTCTTAGAGGAAGAACTTGATATGGCAAATGCCCTAAACTTAAATTTCTGCTATAACTTTGTCCACGATAACAATGCTGTTGTTCTAAATACCATAGCAGAAAATAACGCTCGTCTATTTACTGATATAACAAAAATTAATCCCATTCAGTTTACTCAAAATATCATCCTTACAAAACTAAATTTTCTCAAAAATAGTTCTGCAATTTGTCCAGATGGTTTTTCTTCTGCTTTTTACAAGAAACTCGCATTTTGAACTTCATTATCCTATCTTCCAAATCTTAAAAAATTCCTGGAATCTGAACATATTCCAGATGATTGGAGGGCTGCCAGAGTAAGCCCAATTCTTAAAACAGGTAATATAGCAGATCCTGCAAATTACCGTCCAATATCTCTTACTTGTATTCCATGCAGGATCCTTGAAAAGATAATTCGGGATGCGATTTTGCATCATCTTTATAAGTATGATGGTTCCGGCTGACCAGTTGGAGTTCTTGCCAGGCCGCTCTACTACCCTGCAACTGCTGAGCTCTATGAATGACTGGACGAGATCCATTGAAATGGCTATACCTGTGGATGTAATTTGCATTGATTTTACGAAAGCTTTTGACTCCGTTGTACACAGTAAACTTCTGAGTAAACTTAACCGTTTTGGGCTAGATAACCAAATCCTTTTCTGGGTTAGCGATTTTCTTAAAAACCGGGTCCAACCAGTTGTGATCGGGGCATCTGTTTCCGATCCACGACCTGTCACTAATGGAGTACCTCAGGGTTTTGTCTTGGGTCCCCTGCTCTTCCTCTTATTCATCTCGGTATTAGTCGTATTAGTCCCGTCTGATGGCATCGCAAAAATGGCCAAATTCGCTGATGACCTTAAACTCTATCGGGAAATCAGAACCTCCATATCACTTAGGTCTGCAATCAGTCTTTGAAACTGGCAATTACCAATAAATAAACAAAAATGTCTTACACTTCGACTCGGTAGTAAAAATCACAATTTAAATTACCTTTTTTGACGGCTGTTATCTTAAATCAGAGCATTCCATGAAAGATTTTGGCATCTTCCTGAACTCTAATCTTAGCTTTTCAAACTATTGTACCTTCTTTGTATCCCGTGCTAAGCCACTTGGATATATGATTAAACGCTGCTTTCTTTCCGGTGATCTGCAGACTCTATGCTGGGCTTTTATTATTTACGTACGTCCAATCTTGCAATACGCTTGCCAGGTTTGGTCACCACATCATGTCAAAGATATAAAGAATTTGGAATCAGTCCAGAGAACTTTTACAAAGTATCTCCGTGGATGTGGTGATCTATCATACAAACAATGTCTGAGTTAATTAGGTCTCGAATCACTTGAATTGCGATGCTTACATGTTGATCTACGTTTAACCTACTCCATATTACACGGACTCGTGCATATCAATCCTATGCTTTTCTTTAAGATCAAAGGTAATGATTATACGCATAGTCATCCATTGAAACTCACCGCAAATGTTAAGAAAGATTGTACCCAAGTACTTTTTCGAAAATAGAGTAGTGCACCTTTGGAACAGCCTCTCATCTGGGATGGTTACTGCGACTAGTCTCTTTTTTTTAAATGTGGCCTAAAGAAAACCGATCTTTCTGTCTTCTTAAAAATGTTTTTAGGTGCTTTTGGAGTGTTTCATTTATTTATGTTTTTGGTGTTATGCTTATTGTTTGTTTTGTTTTGTATTGTGCTTGTTTAATATTTCGGGGTAGGTGTCAGTGGATTTACCACCCCTTTCTGTTTCCCATTGCAACCTATTCTATGCAATAAATTTCGTCTTCTTATTATTATTATTATCATTAGAACTGTGGGGAAGGGCGGGAACTGCGAACATTCTTACGACTCCATGATCCATCAATCAAAACTGCCGGAATGTACAAAGAATTAAACTCCGGCTGTGCGCTTCGACACCTTTTATACACGGGGGAACGTTTCCGCTTCACTCACGATCCTCTGCTCTAGTTTCCAGATGTTAGATGTCTGGTGACAGTGGTGAGGCAACGTCCACATTTACCACGACACCATTAACTTATCAGAGACTTTGACTCAGTTTTGACCCAGTGTGACCAACTGATCTAACCTCTGTTAAACCCCAACCTCTCCGTGGTGCTCCCCGCTCTCCCAACTCCTCGTCCGTCCTCGGCTACTGACCCTCCCCTTCTCTGCTAGTAAACAAAGATAACGTGGATAGTAACCTCGACCCCTCGACCAAATTGCATGTTACCTGCTTTCTTCAACCCCCGAAAGAAGGAGAGAAATGTGGACTGTTCCAAATATCAGCCATGCTATTCCTTGGCTCATTGATAAAGTAGAGCTAGATTGGTGAAGACGAAGTGTCCGGCAAAACATGCCTAAGGCCATGAAAAATTAAACATTTGGTTAGGTGCGCGCGAGTGCCTTAAAATAGCGCGAGTCAAAAAAATTTTTCCGGCTGAATCTTGGCCAAACCCTTAAAATTCAAATTTTCGCCAAATTTGTGACCGATTTTGACATTCCAGTATATCATTTTAACTGGCTCGAAACAAGCTTTTCAATGGCGCAGATATCAAACCTCTAGAAAGAAATTTGGCAAAATCTAAAAAACAAACAAACCATTAAATGCTATAGATGACATAAGAAACATGATGATGACAGAAGATGACATATATGTAAAAATATTACATTTTTTAGGCTCATTAACACCAATCACGCTTTGAGCTTTACATGTCAAAGAATTTGGCCAGTACAATAAAATAAAAAATAAAATAAAATTTACTTTTTTTTTTTTCACTTTTCTTCACTTTTCTTTTTTCGGAGTTATAGGATTGCAAACAAAAATGCATGCTGGCCGATATCGATCATTGTTAATAATTTCGTTTGACCAGTAAATATTGTGGCTGTAAACTAGCTTTCACGAATGTCAATCAGTCATCAGTCACGAAATGTGTTTTACCATTTTCGATTTTTTACTCACCATGTATTACATAAAATCAGGGTTTTGTGAAAGCATTTGAATTTCATATTTTTTTAATTTTTAATTTTATTTTTTACGTTACTAATGCGTCACACCTCAGGGGGGAAAATACAGCATCACAGCTGAATTACTGGCTGAATAATTTCTAATTTTCCTTAATAGGCCTGCTAACATACAGCCATTTGAGTAGGCAGCATCTCCAGATTGGTGAGTAGATTTAAGTCCCTAGATTGATCAGTAGAACCAAAGCTGAAGTCGCCAATAGCCTAATTCTCTCGCCGGTTGGTGAGTGGCGACCGACAATGGTGAAGGTTGGCTGTAACAGTCCGCACTATCATATCTCCATCCAAGAAAGTAAGAGAGATCTCACCCAAATACCCCCTCCCCGCACTCCATACTGCCATTGCCTGGTAACCTAGACCAGCGAGTCTCATTGGCGCAAGCTCGTTTTTGTTTTTTTTTCTTTCCTTTCTTAATTTTTGGATAGGTCAAATAACGAACCAGAACGGCAAAAACGTGCATATTCTCAATCTACTAAAATTACTATGTTTTACAGGCCGTTCTATACAGTTGCTTGAAGGTGTGCGATGATTTGTGTATACCATAAATCAAGCCAGGGCACACAGTTTTCACAAAAATCATTACTACATTTTATATTTCGACATTTGTAGTTGCGATGCTTTCCTCATAACAATCCTTCCTTCATCCAACAATGTAGGAAACAATGCTTTCCATACATCCAACCACGTTTAGATACGGTTATTCTGGTTGGATATACGCGATCTGGTATTGTTCTGGGGAAGACACTCCTACCCACTGATGTCGAAATATAAACGGTATGTTTTATGGTCAAATTACGTACCCTGACGGTAGGCCTATTACCCAAACTTACACATACGTTATTTCCAACATTTTAGACGAACAAACAACCACAAGCGTGCAAACAAACCTTACTTTTAAATAATTTACTTTCTTCTAAGTTAACAAAGGTTTCATGTTAAGTGTGTGTATGCGATAAACCATTCAAGCTGATAAAAAAAGTTTCAAGACGAAATAACATCGTTAACAAGACCTACAATTTTGGATGTCATGGTTGGGTTCAATAAGGAAAGCCTCTTAACAGAAGAAAGTAACTTATTTAAAAGTTAGGTTTGTTTGCACGTTTGTGGTTGTTTGTTCGTCTAAAATGTTGGAAATAAAGCATATGTATAAATTTGGGTAATAGGGCTACCATCACGGTACGTAATTTGCCCATAAAACACACAGTTTATATTTCGACTTCAGTGCGTAGGGGTGTCTTCCTCAGAACAATAGCAGTTCACGTATATCCAACCAGAATAACCGCATCTAAACGTGGTTGGAAAGCGATTAAGTGTACCATTCTGTAATTAAATTTACAACTTCTTTATCCTAGCTACCCCACTACAAAAATGACTCTTTCGGCGTTCCTCCCTGGAATGTGTCGTTATGCCCTATAATAGAGTCTACATCAGGAAGATACGGACACCTGGGTACTAATTACACCATAACCTCTTACGCATTACAACTGACGCATTGTACCTTTAATTAAACTCTTTTGTAATAAAATGAAGTGAATGAGGGATATTTCGTGACAAAATTTTACATATGGTATTATGACATCATTTTTTCCGCCTTCGTCCCTTCATCTTGTTTTTAAGGCCACGTGGTAGCCTATTCTCGTTGCAAATACCACCTGCCCTTCTTTACCACTTAACCTTCCCTATTCGTCTTCTGTCTCGATCCACGATCGTTAGCCCACTGCTTGGATTGAAGAAAGAAATTTAACGATCTGGCTCCATTGGCCCAACATTGTGAACTTGTAAAAAGTTTTTGTACTGCTGAAAAGAGAGTTTATTTATCTGAATATACCGTTAATTTTAAATTACGTCTAATGCAATTCAGGAAATGAACTTTGTCCCGTACGTCCCAGCTAAAACTTCATGCAATTTCAGGAGTTTAAGATTAGCATAGCAAAACCACAAGCACAAGAGCCTAATTTAATACCGATCGTTTTTTCAATAATCAACGAGTTGCATTCCGAACTGTAAAAACACTGAGTATTCCGAACTGTAAGGCGCTTGGTCTTTTTATCTGCTTGGGAATGCAATGAGTGATTGAGAAAATAATAAAATAATCTACACTTCAAATAGGTTCAAGTAAATTAGTATATATCATTTTTCTCAATCACTCATTGCAATCCCAAATAGATAAAAATACCAAGCGTAAGTGGTCAGTTTTTTTACTTTTCGGAATGCAACTCGTTGATAAGCAACAACAAAAAGAACGATATTAAACTAGACTCTTGTGAAACTGGTAATCTTAAAGGTACATTCTTCCCAACGAAATTTTTCTCGATCCTCCACATCAAATACGGCCCCAAAGTTTTATTTCCTTACCGTTAGTCTTTCCCTTGCTAAAAATCCGTTTAAAATGTGGTGTCTACGAGATTTTCAGTTGAATATTGAGAGGTAATTTACAATAACCATGACGTTTCATCTGTGTGCGTGTACTAATTTTTAATCGTTTGCTAACAATTATTATGAGTTAAAAAATCCAAAAGGCTAATGCGGTAAAAAATTAAAATTATTTATGCCAATAGATCACAGAAGAAAAATTATAGGTTACTAGCCTAAAAATTTATAAAGTGTGATGTTAAAATACGAAAATCTTCCCGGTTTGCGACGACACAATTTTTGTGTTCACGCTGTTTCGTCTTCTATCTCAGTTGGCCTTGTATTACTACGCTGAGTCTCGCGAAACGGTGCGATGGCAACCGCGTGGATGGCGATCTGCGCATGGTTGTTATAAGGCAGGAGGAATGTTTACCTTTAAGCTCCTTCTAAAATTGTATGAACTTTAGTTAGGCTATAGATGGATGCGAGTTCTTTTCTTAAATTGCATTAGGCATAATTTTAGAAATAATGCAACCATTACAGAATTCTCTTTATCTGTATAAAAAGAGCGTGTATTTTGTCATTGTTAGAAAGTTCAACGCTGTGCTCTTAAAGGGACACCCGGACTGCCTTATAACATTCCGCCTGCCTTATAACAGTTCGGGCTGGTCGCCTTCCGCGCAAATACGAAAATCAAGGTCATCTGAGATAGTAGTTGCGTTGAAGAACGTAGCTACTGTCTCATTTGGCATTGTGCCTAATAGACGAACCAGCATGAACGCATTAATCGTGTCATCACAAACCGGAATGATTCTCGCATTTTAAAATCACAATTTATAATTTTCTAGGCTAGTGTCTTATAATTTTGCTTCGGCGATCTATTGGAATAATTAATTTTAAAGTTCCATTTTATTCAACAGAAAATCTCCTAGACGCCACATTTTAAAACGGACTTTTAGCTAGGGATTTTTAGCCAGGGAAAGACTAACGGTAAGGATATAGACCTTTGGAGCCGTACTTGATGTGAGGGATCGAGAAAAATTGCGCTATGTGTGTGTGTGGGGGGGTATATCCCTTTAATAGTAAGTGATTTTGATTTTTTTTCTCCCTGGTTTTTCTGAGTAACAGAACCCATCATTCTAAGTTCAGATCTTCCATTGACTCGGCAAAAGGGCAATTGGTTTTTACAAGTTTCAATGTTGGGTCACTGAAGCCAGATGGTTAAGTTTCTTTCCCCCCAACCAAGCAGTGGGTTAACGATCGTGGAAAGAGACGGAAGAAGAATAAAGAGGGTTAAAGTCGTAAAGAAGGGCAGGTTCACTTGAGAAGATGAATGAATGGGTGAAAGAGCAAGCAACTGGCCCATCGACATTTTCTGAATTTTTCTCAGCTAAATGCTGTAAACACAGCCACGAGGGTGAACGTCGTTGCGAACCGAAATTTGCTGTAGGCTATACTCCTGCAGTTTTGAAATTATAATCTTAAATTTAGAATAAACTGTCGTTTTGTTCTAAACCGAGTTTATTTTGAATTTAGGATTGCAACTTCGAAAACAGATTGTAGTTTTCACTAGTGAATTTTCGTGTTAAAGGTCTCTTTTTTTTTATTAATTTTCTTAACAAATTTAGAAAGTGACTAATTTGATTTTCGTCGTGACTGCATATATTAAACAGAAGTTGACTGTATTCCGTGAACCGTGGAGAAGGGAACGATACTTCACAACAAAACCAAATATAGCGTAGGACATTTTTGTGTTTCACTCTCCGTATTACAAGGAGACACAACGGAGTCAACATTTTTAAATCTTTAATTTTTACTGCTAATGTTGTTCCGTTAAATTTTCCCGTTTTGTTTTTCTTTCTCTCTTTGTCACATGTCATGTTAAGGTCGTAGGTTCAAGTCTAGCCTGCTATTTCTCCTGAGAAGTCGGGAAGAGGATGATCCTGTGGTCGTGGTTGTAAAAGGTCCCAGGCTTTTCTCTAGCAAATTGCCCCTCTGAGCCCCGAAATATTGCAGTTGAAAGGGATGTTAAACTCAAACTGTCCTTCAATTTTCTCTCCTTTTTCTGACAGGGCAGTAAAACCGAACTTAAGGTCGTGACTAAGATCAGCATAGTTGCATAAAAAAGCTGATGTTGTAGGTGTCTGGGGAGGACCATGGCAAAGGCCACGCCAGTCAGCGCCACCCAGGATAGTGCAAGAAGAGTATGGGGTCTATTCTTGGCATTATCTCGAACACGTTAAGCGATCAGAGATTTTCCTGGTTCAAATCCCCGGGTTTACTACATTCCCCTAATTATTATTTTTTCTCTCTCTAAGACGTGGAGTTAGGTTCAGAATTATGCCAGTTCAGCTATATACGAGCATTACTTTGCTTCAGATGTCGTCAGGCTCCAAAGAATTTGTTTTACAGGGAAAAAAAGTGTGACGCAGTATACGACAGAAGGTAAAAAACGGGGGGGGGGGGGGGGGGGAATGGAACACAACCGCAATACACTTTATTTCAATGGATGGCAGTTCAGTACATGGCAGTGTGGCGGTCGATTTGTTTGTTACCGTGTGGAGTGAATGATAAATTTTCGTGTTACAAAATCTAAAATAAAAAAAAATAAAAAATAAATAAACCCTATATATTTTAAATCAGTATTCATCGTTTGTTTAAATCCGGTTCCTGCCACGTTGAATTGTGTTTCTTCTAGTAGAGGTTGCTCAGTGACGAACCAGTACGGTTGGTGGATTCTACGAATCAGTGAAGAATCAACGTAGAAAGAAAAGGAATTCTTTTGTATTTCATTACTCGATGGATATTTCTAGTGAAATTTTTTAATGTGGGGTTGACAAACGTATCTACGTGGTATTCAGCTGAAGAGACGGGGTGATTGACACCCAGGTCACCCACACAGCATTGACGCCTGTGTGGATGGAACGTGCTGTAAACCCTTCGGAGCCCAGCTAAACATCCCATTTTAAGTTCAGGAATTCGAATGCCCTAAAAAGCTAATTTTTCAAAATTTGCTAATGAACTGCAATAAACGCTTAATTCAAATTTTAGTGAAATTTATGATATTTTGGTTTTGATTCTGAAATTTGCGAAATTTTAATCTTAGCATCGGCATATTCGGATGGTAGCCCGAATATTGGTGGACCAATCATGCTGATTATCATTATCTCTTTGTTTTTGCCATTCCATTAACACCTTGCCTTTTAAATGAAACTTGGTTCCCAGGGAAGATATGTATGGTTATTATATTTAAGTATTTAAATTTGATGTAATTGCTACTATCCTTGTTGGAGATAATGCATCCTTGCCGTCCAAATAAGCCTAATTACATAATTCAAGTTAATTAGTAATTTGCAAGAGCAATATATTCGAAAATAACTCTTTTCACATTCACCGCTCAGCAATACTAATTCTTCTTTAAAAGGGTGGGATGGTTTGCATTAAAAGGAATAGTGATTATCCTTGTTGGAAAGGACACATCCCCACCTTCCAATTATATCCATTTAAATTAATTAGGCAGCTTGAAGGAGCAAATTTAATTCGAATATCTGTATACAAATTTTCATCGCTGTGACATTAACACTTCATCATTAAACGAGTTTAGGAGGGAACCATTTTAAGCAAAATAGTTACACTTAGCCTTGGTGGAAAGAACACAACTCCAGCTTTCAGCAAAGCCTAAGTATATCCATTTAAGTTATTTAGAAAACTTGAAGTAGTGAAAATCGCTATGCTTTTGACTGCTACGACAATTAACCCTTCTTCTTTAAATTGGCGTTGGACGGACCGTGTTTATGGGTACACACATTTGATTAGCCTTGATGGAAAGACCACAGCCCACCTTTATATCATGAATTGCACACCCCGCACGAATACTCTGAATCAGAGATGGAATGGGTCATGGGCTGCTTGGATCACTATTTTCGTGTTGGTCACTGGGTCATGGGTAAATATGCTAGACCCTTTTTTTGAACCAGACACCCACTGATCCAGAGACATGGAGACCCACTGACCCACATACCCGGCATGACTCATTGGAATGAACCAAGGAATGACCCAGTGGCCCGAATGACCCACTGACCTGAAATGCCCTGCAGATCCAAACGAACCAACCTTACTAAATAAACTAAAATATCAAGTGTGTAAATAAAAATAATGTTTTATTAGTAGCCTTTCTGCTTGGTTTTAGATTGTTGATAACCTTGTTGTTTATTCGTTTTAAATACGTTGGTTATATAATTATGGCATAATAGTACCCACTATACAAACATAAAATGTCTTTAAATACACCCACTTTGTTTGAAATTTGTGTAGTCAGTAATCGTAAATCTAGAATTTACCATTTTCGTAAATGAAATTTTGATTTATAATGTGTATTTTTACTACTGTTACGATAAAAAAAAAACGTCAACATTACGCGTAGTGTTTTTTATTTGTATTTGTTCTACACACTGGCATTGGACTGAGTAGGAAGCATTTAACTTTTTTCTGTAAATAAACCATTAACTAGGCCAAATGTATTTTCTACATGATATAGTACGTTAATGGGTCAGTCGGAATTTGTGGGTCAATCTGGGTCAGGGTCACTCTGGGTGTTTGGGCCATTCTGGTTCAGCAGGTCAGTCAGGAGCACTGCTTCAATCCGGACACTGCTTCAGTCTAGGTCAGTGGGTCAACCCGATTCAGCAGCTCAATCGGGCCATTGGTTCAATTTGGGTCATAGTTAGGGAGATAGGTGAAAAAATCGTGCCTTTTGTCATAAAAGCATGAAAATTGGCAGAAAACCTCCTTGTAATCTATTAATAAAACCTAGGGATGGGGCCACCGGAAATGGGGTTCAGGGTAGCTGTGACGCCATTTTTCAAAATGGTGGACTAAAATTGCAGCAGCCACACCAAAAAAGAGACGTAAAAGTTAGGCACATAGCATATCACTCTTAATTTCACTTCTAATGGTTCACACATTTCAAAGTAAACGTCACAAAGGACCAATCTGATGATTTATTACATACATATTATATTTTATGCAAGAGCGATTTCGAATAAATTACTTCTGTAAGTAATAAGCAATGCTGAACACTGGTTTCTACTTCACAGTTACAGTTACAATGACACAAAGCTCTGCATTTTAAGGCTACCCTTAAACGTTTGCATCTTGACATCATGCAGCCTTTTTTTTAATCCACTATGTAGTAGTTCATGCAATAACCTTCCTGCTTCTGGCAGTGTTGTCCAAAACGGCATCCATTCTTCAGAGTATGTGCAACCCCAGTCACCAGGCGAAGGGAGGTTTTATACTACAATCAGTGTCTCTTCTCTATCTCAATCAGCTCAAATGGCTTCATTCTCTTTAAATGCTTTTCCCATACATATCCTTCTTGATACACTTCCATTCTTGTGTGTTCCACTAAGCTGGCCTTAGTTGGTGGAGTAGCATCAATACTGCGTCTATTCTTCACAAAACAAGCGTTCGACATGCCTGATCAATATCTTCCTGAATGCTGGTCCTGTCATACAGCAATATGGTTATCATTTCTTGGACATGCACTCGTCTGAGATATCCGAAGGTTCTGCAGAAAGTTCAAGGAACATCTTAGTTGCATCCAACATGAACACTTCCCCCTTGTTGCTAATGATGAAGTAGCATCACATCCTGTGAATGCGTGGAACATCGGTAAATCTCAAGACTTTTCAACACCAAGTGATACAGCAATTTTATACGCAGGAATGTAGCGATACTTTTGGCCTGTACCGAATGCAACCTGTACATCGCCTAGCTTAGGCAGTGATGCATTGGTCAGTACAAGTACATCTGTATCAACTGTACGCACTAGTATCATTTTAATGCTTCTTTGCACGGTATCAGCTGTGTGGAGCAATATGCGGGTATCCGCTTCCTCATGGTCATAAGGAGCCATATTGTTACTATCCATTGCCGGGCAGGGCAAAACATCTTTCCCAAAAGTACTTACTACCTGCTTGTGAATGCTTTGCGTGAAAACTAAATAACTAAGTTTTATTTTCGTCAACATGAAGAAACTGTGCCCACTGTGTCGTTGAAGGTCTTAATTGTAGTTTGCTTCAGTTTTTTTTATGTTACATACACCATCCAGTATAACTGCAACAGTCTATGGTGTTTCAGGGTGAATACCAAGACAGCTTTCTAGGTAGAGCAACAGCTAGGTCGGATTTCTGTTCAGTTTGTAATCTGTTGCATTGTGATATGGAAGAAGGTGATAATGGATTTTTATGCTTGAAAAACGTTTCTAGATCACCACCACGTGTCTGGCAAGCTATGTACAGTCTGGAAAAAAAAACTGCAGTCCTTTTGCAAAGACGAGACTCCTATTTTTGTTTTTGATGCCTTGGGAAGGAATGGTTGAAATGGATGGAATTCATTCTCGGTTACGGGGGTGTACTAAAGGCTTTTTTTCGTTACAGCAGTCATTCCTTCCAAACTATTTGTACTGTCGGTTTCCTTTATCGTCAGTATTGAGTATTGAAGCCACAGCAGTTGAGTCAACAACATGATGTGTATTGATTGATGATTCATCAAGGAATGGGCTGGCCATTTTTTCAGTCACACTGGTTAGTGATTTCACCTGCATTGCAAAGACTGACTTTACGCTTATTGAGTTTTCATGATGATGTGTGTCAAGGTCCCTATCTTCCCTTCGCTTTGCCAACTAGAACTGAATTCGACAATTAATCTGGCAGTTTCAGGTCCAGCCACCATCCATTTTTCGTGGGCTTCTGGGTTCTGGGTCAATTCAACTGCTCCTCCATCCCCTTTAACAACAGCACTATTCTGCCGACGTTCCTGATCAATAGCCATTGATGAGAATGCTCTCCCGCTCTTACATACTAGAAAATTACAATTTTTTAATGCTGCTGCTGTATCTTGGTGTTTTCTCAAGACTGACCAAGGCTCGGATATGCACTGGAGCCCATTTTGCGTAGTTGGTATGGTTGAACACAAAGAAACATGGGGTTAGTTTTGTCAAACTCTCTATGTAAAGATTGCAATTTCCTTCCCATAGTGACCTAACGCACATTAGAAGGATGAGTTCCAACGTATCAGAGATTTACCAGTAACTGAAACAGAGGAGAGTCCCTGCATCTTTGAGTGCACCAGCTGTCATTCTTCCACGTTTTCACCAGAGCCAATAAGTTCTATGTAATTATTGTAAGCCTTCTTCATCAGGCTGCACAAACAGCTAGCAGCTAGACATGATGGGCATGTCTTGTTCTGGTTACGTGGGATGCAATAATTTAAAGAATGATTCGCAGTTCTTGCAGACATAACCTCAGCCTTGACTAAAGCTTGAACCTGTCTGGCCCTTCAAGAATCAGAGCTACTAATGAAAAAAGGGACTGAGGGAGGGCTTTGACTTGACTATCTTCTTTGACGTTATACACTCGTCTTTGGTTCTATTTGAAACATATCCCACCTGATTAATTTGGTAGCATTACAATAGCTTCATCGTCACGATCCTCTTCACACAACCTTTTCATAGCATATCCTATAACCAAATCAAGTGCTAAGACCACATCACGACCTTGTTTGGTTGCTTTCAAGTTCTCAAAATTTGCCAGTATTCCTGTTTTAAAGATTGTACTATGAACGTGGTACTGAATACCTAGCTGTTCAAGGCGATCTGAACACAGTTTTGAGAGATCTGTTTGTTTAAAGACTGGAGTAACCTTCAGTGTCTGTTCTTGCCTCCTCAAGGTTCGACAGTAGTTCTGCAAGGAGACCAAAATCATGATTTATGGTGTCCGTACAGCTACCTGAATCAGCCGATATGTTGTATAAAGCAGCCAAACAACGTGCATGGTACTTCGTGTCCTATGCAACCAGATCATCTGTACTTAGTTTGCAAGTAGTCTCTCGTCTTAAAGCTCCATGGCATATTTACAAACACGGGCATCAAAGTGGAAGGTTAAAGCGTCATGAAGTCTCTCTGAAGTTGATTGACTGAGGAAAAGACATCTCTTTCCCTGATTCTTCATGAGAATTGCTTACGCGAGTGTACTCTTTGAGGTACTTTCCTCACCAACTAGCTTTCTTCTTCTTAGCTCGTTTAATTGAACTTAATGCAACATGACTTGTGACACTTGGCTCCGTGTTCCCGCAGTCTCACAAACACCATCTCTGACATCTTATATCTATATTCATGAGCGTAGCTCTTAATTCGTGGAAATGAATTATGTTATCAGCCAAAGTATTACCTCCTCACCCAGGACTAACACCTGTATGGCAGGAATCTTCTTTTCGACACAGCGCACATATTATCTAACTTATTGTCAAGTTGGGCTACTGAATATTTTTCAGTGGCTTAACTAAGTTGTGTATTTTTTTTTATCACCATTGTAAGTTCTATACTTTAACTGTAGCCCAGAAAGCAAGGAAATAAATAGTGAGAAGCCCTATAAAAAATTATATTTGTTACACTATAATTAAGATTTTACTATTATTTTATAATTTTTTAGCACTGCTTTTCCATAAAACAGTTCCCAAGGGTGGAATTTTTGAAATTTTTGGTGGCCCCACCTCTAAATCGTCAATTTAGAATATTACAGTGACACCCTACCAAGTTTCATGCTTTTATGACAAAAGGCACGATTCTTCCCTTTTACTGCACATATCTACCTAACTATCAGTGGGTCAATCCATCCGGGTCAGTGGGTCACCAAAAAGCGTCCAGTCAATCTCTGCTATGAATTCGAACATGACTACATTTTCAACCCCTATAATGTCCCCTAGGATGTCCTTTAGGATGAACCTTGGATAATTTCAGATAGGCATGGATGTCCTCTAACTGAATTAATGAAGCATTACTAACATTGGTGATAGGAAGACATCATCACCTTTCAGAAAAGCTTAATAGCATACATACCACTTTGC
This sequence comes from Lithobius niger, assembly GCA_023313725.1. NCBI lineage: Eukaryota > Metazoa > Arthropoda > Chilopoda > Lithobiomorpha > Lithobiidae > Lithobius > Lithobius niger. The sequence goes on along the minus strand of JAHWFP010014895.1, from coordinate 7,125 downwards.
CTGTAACGGGTGTCGGACCACCCTTATTTAAGGTACAAGTTGTTTAATCAGCTTCAACTTCGTTACAAAGAACACATCTCGACGTCCATTTAAACAAATGTGCACTAACCGAGCAAGTTGAGGCGACACAGGGCTTTAAATTCGGAATAATATCACGTAATTCCGCGCGCAAATAAGAACATAAGAGTCTCTCATAATCACAATTTTAGGGATAAGGGTATCCTTGACGTGAAATAAGCGTATAGGATCAAATTTTCAGCTGAGCATTACGTGTAACCAACGTACTCGATCTGACCAATGGGACTTTACAAATAAAAATAAAACCTTTTTTTTTGGGGGGGGGGGGGAGAGGGATTTACACCCCCTCCTCTTAGGGTGTAATCCAGCGTGTGTCTTCCTATATGTTTTCATTTGAAATGACAGTTTGAAGATTTTACCTAACGTGAAGTTAGTCCCATATCGAACGAATATATTGTAGAAAGGAAAGTTATTTTCAGAAAAAAAAATGTTAAGTCGACAGTATGTAATTAATTAATTAATTTTCGTCTGCAGCTAGAGAGTATTGCAAAATGATGTTCTCATATAATCAAGAATTTAATTTAACCTTTCCATTTTTACTTAGCCTTTCTAGTTTAGGGTTTATTGTTGAATCATCCAACAGTTCAGGCTGCTGTTGGCTACATAAAATGATGAATAGTTTGAATAACACGCCGACGTAAAGTCTCTTTGTAGATATTTTTACGGAAAAAAGTGAGTTTCTGCCTTCATCTCTTGAAAATTATAGTTTGACCGTAAATTTATCGCTTCTCAAGCCGTATAGAGACATGTGAAAACGACGATAATAAGCTGACCAACTGATACATATAGTAGTGATATTAATGCAAAAAAAAAAAAAAACGTTAAATCGTATAGAGTAGAATGTAAGGCTACCTTAAAAAAAAACCAAAGCTTTAAAATCAGTCAACCAAGAAATAGGGCTTATACCGATGTAATGAATATCCACAAGGTATTATTAGTTTTGTAGTCTTACATTCGCCTATGAATAGCAATCGTAGCACTTTATTTAATTGTTATACTATATATGTTCAGGACCAATTCTACGTTACTAGAAGTCAATTAGTTAATGTATCTAGACACCAGTTAGTGTGTCGCCGCCAAGTGGAAAGGCGGCCACTAGCAGACTGTGTCTTTTAACTGTGACGAGCTTATACCTGATTTTAGCTACTGGTGTAAATTCCCCATGCGGTAGAAATCTTTGCAAAGCGTTGGAATTAGGTTCGTTGGGTCCAGTAAAGAAGAAAACGTCAACATTAAAGTGTGGGAACGTGTCCTTTATGGAGAAAAAGTACCCTCAGTAACGTTGATTTGTATTACTGGCTGGATACTACTAGTTAGCTACTAGCTAGCTAAGGACAGGGCTCCTATGTTAATTCTCATAGGGTATAAAGATACGCGGCCAAGCGATAAATGCCGTGCTACATTAGTTTATTTTATAAATAGTTATCGGGCGAAAACATATACGATTTTTATCCTGTGTTTCAACTATATGATTTCTGCCCAGTGCTTCACAGGGCAGCTCTACGCTTCTCCACTCATATGACTTCTGCCTGGTGCTCTACCTCGAATTTCCGCCCCCTTTCCCGAAAAAGTTTGAGGGAGAAATTTCATGTTTGAACTTCTGAACTTCATGCTAGCACCCTTGTCGTGATATTTTAACCAATACCTTATAAGTATTGGCCAATAAGTGATTAGGTAAACCTGTACCAATGCCTCACTCGGGTAAGGAGGGAAGGGGGTAGGGCAAGTTCCTCCCTCACACACTCGAAATAAAGAGCAGTTTGGTAAAGGAAAACAAGATATTTATTGCAGCTGAACAAATTCTGAAAATCTGTTTTTGAACACATCAAATCCACTAAAATTCCGGAAATATTAGTTACTTCAGGGTTCCAAGTGGCATAAATTAATTCCAACCTCACCCTATCTCCCCTCCCAACAAAATTTCTCGGTGTGCTACACTGACTAGCCTGTATTAATTTAGAAGAGCATCTAACTAGAGTAGCTTTAATTAGAAAGCCAATTTCGGCTTTGTTTTGGTATCACTTCTTATAAATCGTGAAAATTTGGTGGGTCGCTTAAATTTACAGGGTTTATGTACTATCCAACCCAGTTAAGAAAATCATTTCATTTACAGACTTCAGGAAGTTACATTTTGTTTTTCCAATTTAGCATTAGCATTGGCTGGGGCTAGTTCGACTCCGGTGAATTAATTTACAATTTACATTTGATAGTACAATCTCATTTGAAACGTGTAATGACATCTAAAATATACCGTGAAGTTTAAAGAATGGGAACAGCCAACCAGGATCAGCTATAGCTAGTTTCTCAGCCCCAAGGTATACATTTAAAACCTGCGCGCAGACAACCATCCAATGGACACTTTGTAGCTATATAGCTAGCATGTTCCCGCCCGCAATATTTTGCAAAAAAAACCATTATAAACCAGTGGTAGTATGTGTTTCACTGATCTGAGCACCAAAAACACGTTAAGAAGTTGATAGCTTGTTGATGCTGTTGGCTTTTATCGCCTGAAGTGCTTGTTTACATAGAAGAATTTGTACATAACGGTGTAAACAGAGGAATTTCAGTCTGGTAACTAGAGAACAACTTAAGAGATGTTTGCAGTCTGTGTAAATATTGACGGAGGCCACTCACGTTTTGTTATTTGTTTTGCTAATGAATTAAACATGATAGGCGATTTGGAGCTCCTTAAACAAGAAAAAAAAAAGCTAGCACAAAAGTCGGTTCATTTCATGCCGTGGACAATAAAAGAACTTATGGCGTATAAAAATTGTAAAACAATTGTTGAAAAACTTTTTATAGACTTCTAGTAAAAAAACTTCTCTAATTCAAGCGTCTTACGAGATACACGAACAAGAAATAAGTTTTTTTTTTACGAGTTTGGACGTCTTCTTCAAAATGGCTTGTTTCACAGGCTCAAATGACAACGAGTCCCCCCCCCCCTTCCTTCCTTCCGAGACCCGAACAGTAAAATAATACAAGTAGAAAAATAAGGCATTAATTTCAATAGAAAAAATTTCGAAAATATTTTTTTACGTCGTGTCAAAGACATGATTCAAATTGCCGAAAACTGTACGTTACATTGTTCGGGATGACTTAAAGCAACACCATCCTCCCTATATAAACCGCTCAGCAGGATTCTGCGACACCATTTTGAATTCTGATATTTTTTCTTCCTCCCAAATAAACTTTTAGGGATTTACGAATTTCCCATATTAAAAAAACATACTATAATAATAATATTGCGTTTTCCGTGTAAAGTAATGTTCACTGCTCCCATCATGCTGTATGTGAGTTTAGTTGTTATTGTGATAGCAATTAATTGTATTAAAGCTTACGTTTGTTACTCTTTTGACATGCTTTTTGCTAACCGTTTACAATGCGTCAGCTTCGGTGACACCTCTCTTGATTTTAAAACTATAATGAGCCGTGTACCACAGTGTATAGTCTTAGGGCCGCTGCTGTTTAGTTTGTTTCTAAATGGTTTAACCGTTAGTTAGTCCCCTAAATGCTAAGCATAATACATTTTTTGATGATGTCGAACTGCATCAGTAGGTTATTGATAATGACGGGCATTATCAATATTATCATTACCATTATGTCTGCATCTACAGAACTTTTAAAGTTGTCTTCAGCAATTAGTTTGGAGCAATTAGTTTGGAGCAATTAGTTTGGAGTATAGTTTGGAATGCTCTCAAGGAATCAACTGTTGAACAGTCCACAGCACAGTGCATGGATTCTGTCGTATGTTAATGCTCGAAAACCTAACAGTCTTTTTGAAACGCCCACTCACAGAAATTTTATAGGTCTTTCTTTTGGCTTTATTGTTCCTTTAAATCTAGGCTCGGTGTTAGTGGTTCAGCACCCTTCCGCAGTCCTTCCACGTGTTGGTGGTAAATTGTATTTATATAATTACCTTTTGCTCCTATAAAAAAGAGTGTTCCCAATTGGAAATCATAGTTTTTAATAGAAGTGTTTCATTTTATCCAGGTTGCACGATACCCAAAGCGAAAGTTATTGAAAATCTCTTCAGAACTTAAAAGTTGGGAATAATTGTGATAATATCGTTAGACTGCTAATGAAAGGGTAGCCTGGATTACCAAACTTTACTTCAGATAATGTTAACACGCTGGTCTGGGTATTTAAGGTGTACTATAGGTCGAACCTCGAATATGTAAGTCCTGTCTGGTCCCTACATCCTACCAGTGATACTAATTATGTTGAGTTAGTTCAAAAACGCTTTACTTAATCTCTGCGTGGACTAAAGCGTAAATCGTATGCTAAACTGGAATCTCTTGAGTTATGGCGTCTTAAAGCAGATTTAAGCTTGACTTTTTAGCTATTGTACATTCTTGCAAACTGTGATTATGCCAAGAGTTTCGAGCCTCGTGTTGATAATCGCACTCGTGGTCACCCATTTGAACTTGTTGACGTTTACAAAAGAGCGCAAGTACTTCTTTGCAAACCGCATTATCGGGGTTGTGGAATAACTTACCTGGTAAGCTTGTGATGGCAACACCCGTTTCTTCTTTTAAAACCAAACTGTGTACTTTTGATTCTACTGGTGATTTGTGTAGACGATTTTGTTTTAATGTTCATTGAATACGTTTGTCTTGTCTTTATTGTCCTATTCTATTTTTAACTATGTTTTTGTATTGGTTCTGCTCCTGGTGTTTAAATAACCAGATCAACGACTCATATTTTTACATTGGTGGTTATTTACCATTTTTTTCTTGTGTTGTTGGTATCTTTTTTACCAGTATTTGTTCTTGTATCTTAATCTTTGCCCTTTTTTATTCACGCTTGGCCTTAGTTTACTCTTTTTTATTGTTTTATTTTATTGTTTTCCTGTGGCCTTCCCCCAAAATTGTTTTAGGCTGCTTGTTAGCGAGTTATCAGTCCTTTCTAGTCCTGCTTCTTATAAACAATTATTATTATTGTGTGGCTTTTTTTAATGAGGCCGAGAATATGACACAATTTTTGTTTCCTCTAGATGGCCACACATTGGTTTTCATTGTAGAGACTGCATGCTACGACGTTGTTCATTTATGTTCTTAACTGCAGTTTCAGTTCTCATGACTTATATGTATATATGAAAGTTTCTTGGGAATGATAAGTCACACATTAAACTTAAAGCAGGAGTACGTGTTTCTCGCTGTCGTCACTGCACATGTGCTGGGAACTCGGCTGACCAGAGGCTCTGCAGATGGATGACAGAGAGAATACAGTCTATCCGGCAGTTAGACAGAAGTCCTTATGATGGGAGGGGCCTATGGGAGAGGGCCGTGGGAGGGGATCATGGGGAGGGCCTCAGGGAGGGTCTCATGGGAGAGGCCCCAAAACAAGATAAACACTTCTCTCTAACTCGTGCTGGTGTGCTGGGTAGACTATATTCTCTCTGATGAGCACTGACCAAACTCAGCCCATCTTTAAAGTAGAATGATAAGAACAGTCAATAGAAAGGGAAACCCTGTCAAAGTCACTGTCTTTCACCATAGTAGTGAGACTCCATGCATTTTCAGAGCTATGAGATCTACTATGGCCTATTCTGCATAATCTTTCGGCCCTGACGATAATAGAGCTTTCTCGTTTACTAAATTTCATTATGTGTCTCAGATGTCCTGTAAGAAGCAATTGAGGTAGATCATCTATGCACATCTAGGTTTTTTTTGTTTTTTTCAAATACAGAGTTTATTAAAAAAAAAACAAAAAACTATACAAGCTGTAAATAAAGAAAAAAATCACAAGGTAAAGCATCAACGAAGCAAGCAGTCGAAAGATAAGCCTAGTATGTGGGAAGTCCTGGGTTCGAGTCCCAGTCGGGGCAGGTGCCTTTTTCTTTCTTTCTCAAATTGGTGTACGTAACTTATATTCTCACAAAGTCAGTCGTTAATTCAGACCGTTTGCATCGTTGTAGAGACAGATAATTTAAGATGTGATTCAGCAGGATGGCTTAAGAACTACTAAATGAAGAGTTGTGAAGAGTCTTGCCAGATTTCTCGACCCAATGTGTGGTATGATAACCGAAAAATTATGGAATTTCTTCAAAATTATGGCAGCATTAGAAATTCAGAAAAACATGAAGTTTTAATCCAAAATGTGTAAAACTCATGCTATAGGGGAATACTTTTCAGCATATATAAAGGCCCATTTCACAACTACGGTATCGTAACTGCAAGAAAATAGGGATGTGTGTCATAAAGAGGTTCGTTCTACCCGTACCCCGTACTTGTTCACCCGGTTGGCTTTAACCCGGCCGCCAAACACAGCAAGCAGGTCATCGTGCAGTTGTAATAAGCAAATTAAGATGTTTTAGAAGTAAGATACAGTTGAAATTAAATAAAAAAAAAATTAAGATTCACTTATAGACGAATTCTACATTTGGCCATTATGGCACACGTATTTCTGTATGAAATTACGCTACGATTACATAATCATGGCACGTATGGCAACGTTGGCCGTGAAATTTCTGTGACGTCATGATTGAATAGGGAGCCATTGATTGATCAAGGAACGGTTTGCCAAATGTTCTCGAAGTCATTCCACTGCAAATTAATTAAATATGCATCACACACAACGGGAATAATTTAGGAATTGCTGGGAACAAAGATTCATTACTAAATCTACGTCACATGTAAAATTGATAATGTGACCCCTGAATGGCAACCCAGCCCAACACTCCACACAGGGAAGTTTTACACGTTCTTCAGGGATTGCAGACGCACCATTGGATGTAGTAAAGTTTAGCGATATGTATTGTATGTGCAGGAAAACAATGATTTCTAGTAACAATTATTACCGTGACGTAATAATCAGTTTTTTTTAAACTAGAATTTCCAAATTTCGTTCGTCGGATTCCATTACAAACTTGTCAATTCCTTGTTTTATGATCATAATTGCCGGGAAATTCCAACATAGTTCGACATTACAGTTTGCCTCAGCATTCTAATAGTGTGACTAATAGTAGTTAACCAATTTTTGGATGGTTTCTTGTGGTTACTTTTTTTTCTGTGTTTTTTTGCTGTGTAATTGTTGTTATTGTCGGTT
>JAHWFP010014892.1:7421-23736 GCA_023313725.1 Lithobius niger | reverse complement strand
TAACAAGCAACGTTTTTAATTTTCAGCACAATAGAAATATTTGTGTGCCTTGTTCACAATCAAAAAGTAAAACGACAAAAGAAAGGGAATAACCCTGTAAGAACATGGCGGCACCCAGCTAGTTTTTACTGGGCTGAACAGTGAACAAAGCACACACTAAATATTTCTGTTGTGCTGAAAATTAAAAACGTTGCTTGTTATGAACTGTGAGTCTGGTTAAGTCAGGAAACCCCTAGTTGAAAATCTCCTTTCACTCACAAACTGGTCGTATTGGTGCTTTTTATTGATTTCACGCTTTGTGTTTCTTTTAGTTCACTTGGTGTGCATGAGATACGCAGCAACAAACGTCCCTCCAGTGGTGATTGGAAAGTATTTGCTTGTCAGTAGGGTTACGTCCCGTTTCGCCAAATATCGTTCACGAAATTTTAGCCACACGAAACATTTTAAACATTTAAACACGAACATTTATAACATGATAATGGTCAGACATTTACAGATAAACACCCGTTTCGCAGAATCCCATTTTGCAAAATAATTTGTTTCAAATTGCGTGCCTCGCTCGCGCTGCCGCGCTCGCTGCGGCTAAACACATAATATCAGAAAACACAACTAATAAAAATTACTAACAATTAGGCATGCCTCTTTAACTTTTGCAATGTTAAATTTTTGAAGAATATTTTGATTTTGAGAAACGGTATTCTGCAAAACAGAAATTCCCGTTTGGAAAAGGTTAACCACCACGTGTATAACTAACTATTCTTAAAAGAGAACCTGGCATTGACGTAGTGACACCCAAACATTCTAAACAATTATATTTAAAGCGCACATTTTTCCGTCTGTATTGCCAGTTTTCAAAACGCTAATAAATCAACTGGACTTATTCTACCACTATACTTGTCTCTGTTAAATGTTTGCCTTTTAAAGCCCCATTACATAGAAATAAGGTATTAAATCTCGTGTACGTAAAACTTTGTCAAATTCGTTTTGGCGAAACGGGATTTGGCGAAACGGGAGTTCACCGTCAGTATTTGTGTGCGTGTTAAAAGATGCCTACAGCCGGTTCCTTTTTTTTATATGCCGTGTTAGTATGACTTAGCGGTAGAGGTTCGGACTTTAGTCTCAAAGATCGAGCAGGGGTTCAATTGTCGCGCAGGCAATCCGACATGTCCAAAAGACAACGGAAATCGGTTTTCATTTGCATTTATTTACCACTAATCCAGCCGATTTGGCTTTTCGTTCTGTTTGTTGATATCGTAGTATCAAACAAACATTGGTAGGCCTATTGACCGTCTGCAGACCGTCTACGACCTGTGCACTGAATTATTTATGACTGGCTAATACACGCTCGTCTGCGTATTTTTGGGCGTTTTGAGTATTTAACCGAGTTTCTCGAATCTTTTAATTTAAATTTCCCAGTGGTTTATGCCAGCGGGTTATGCATCGTTTAAACAATTAGTTTTTGATGGCCAATAAACGCTGATTGAAATCGAACCCGTCTGTGCATTTTGTGCGTTTTTTTAATATTTATCCGAGTTTCCGAGTTTCACCTATCCTTTATTTTTACTCTTGCAGCGTTTTATGCTTCGTTTAAACAATTAGTTATAGATGGCTAATAAACGCTGATTGAGTGAGCAAACCCGTCTGTGTATTTTTGCGCGTTTTAAAAATTTGTCAATTTTCTCTATCCTTTAATTTTAATCGTCCAGCATTTAAACTTAAAGGGTTAAAGGGTTTAACGAGCGTTAACCACTCCTGGTCATCTGCCCGAAGCCCTAAGGCCCTATGTCTGCATTTAAACTATTTGCTAGCTAATAATAGTATGGTGTGGTAAATTAAGTTTCATTGTTTACAGAGGTCCTATTGTTGGCGGCTCCTCTGCAACGTAGTAATGATTAATCTCGTGCACCGTAGATTTAAAGTGATTGTTGGTTAGTGATTGTCACTTAAGATGGCGTCGGACGTAGATGGTATCTTTAGGGCTCTCTTGAAAGACGGAGTAATAACTAGTTCAGACTTGAACACAAGAGTAGTAACCAGTGAAACGTTTGAACGAAGTGCTGTTGCCACGAAGTGTGGTGTTTGTGAAGAGGATGTACGAAAATATGGGGTAAGTGATGATGTTAAGAAGATGACGGGAGAAAAAGAGAAGCAACATGGCGGCGGCAATGTTAGCCCCAACAATGGTCGTGACAATGGTCCGGTTGAGAGAGGAGACAATGGTGAGCGGCAGGAGATTTTGCAGACGGTAAGAGACCTTTTTCACAATGACAAGAGTGCTGATCGTATGAATGAAGTAAACAACCGACGCAAAGCGCAAAATCTCATGATGTTAAAGAAGCTCTAAAGTGGTACTTTAGCCAATGCGGATATGAAAAAAATCTGTTGTGCTTTTGTGCAACCAGAGTGGGGGTCCTTATCGCATTGTGCTAGTATATACGGCTGTCACTCAAGTGGTAAAAGCAAGTGAAGTTTCAGCAATATGCTCGTTGCGCACTACTCATGCCTTTGAAGTAGTAGTTAAGTCACTGGCAGCCAAACAACGCCTTCTAAGAACGATTGAGCGAACGATTTGAGCGTACGCTGTCTTATCGCCAAGCTTCACTGGCTGCCTCATGCAATCACCCCCAGATGATGTTGCTGTTGCAGTCAGCACATTTGCACGGCTCGAGACGCATGTTCACGAAAAACTAGTTGTAAAAGGGAAAGAAGTGTGTGAGACAGGGACCAGACTGATTGCCTTCTCCCTGCTTAATGATGCGACACTGGATGATGTGCCTGATGTACTGCTAGTGCGTGGTATCCCTGCGCTAGTCACGTTGCCAGAGCGTGCGTTCAAAAGTCTGCAGTGTGCGAAACGAGGACATTTTCGGCGCGCGTGCGTCACTGTGAGATGTGGAATCTGCAATGAGTATAGGGACCCACGTGACTTGTGTGAGCACCTGCGTGAAGCCGCCCAAAGGACCAAAAAACTAAGTGAAACTGTTCGTACGGCTGATCAAAGCTACAATGAACGTAGAGCGGGCCAGTTTCGGCAAGATGCGGCAGAGAAGCCTCTGGGGTCGTCGTCCTTTAGCTCCAGTGCCCCCTGCCTAAATGATCTGGGTGATAAACGTGATCAAGACAACCCGGCAGATGAGATGCAGTTGGATGCGGATGGAAGTGGCAGTAGCCACGACAAGTGGGTGACTCCGAGAAGAAAAAGGCGTAGACGCACTCGCGTCAAATCCGGTGCAACAGCAGAGTGCAGTGATGTGTGTACTAGTGTGCAAACTCAAGAAGAGGGAGCAGAAACTCAGTGTACGGAAATGAGTGTTGATGTGCAGGATCGTGGTGTGGGTGTTGTCGTGCAGGCACCTGTCCACGATTTCAGTAGTGTTGTGGAAGTAATGCAACATGATGAGGGTCCATCAGAAAGTGATGGTTTGAGTATGTCAGTTGAAACGCGAGTAAGCACTCAGGAAATGTGATTGCACATTGTTTTAGGCCTTAAAAGATCTGGTTGTTTTTGTGTTTTGCATATTTCATACAAAATTTTCACACAAACTTTCGGTGAGTAGTTTCTCTATGGCATCCTGTAATGCCCGCAGTCTTGTTTACAAAGTTACTGAATTAGAAGGGATCTTACAACACGCCGACATAGTTGGTATTCAGGAATTGGGTGGTGTTCAAAAATGTCATATTTCTAACCTAAATGTGGATCTAGTCTCATCTAGGGGGAATGTGGGGGCTTTTGTAAAGTGGAAGGTGCCCTATCTTGTTGTCCCATTTATCACGTGTTCAGGGATTGATGCATGTTGCATTCGGGTGTGGCTTTTGAATCAGTGGGTGACCCTCGTGTTTCTGCATGCTACCGGTAATCCGTCCATTGCTAGCTGGCTAGCGTGGCTACGTCAATTTCCGGTTCCGTGTATACTGTCTGGTGATTTCAATGCGCATCATTACGACTGGGGTTCTTTGCACAGTAATACTAAAGGTCGCCGTTTGTCGTGTGCCATAAATACTATTGGTCTAGAGGTAGTGCAGGATGGCACGCCTACCTTTGTCAGGTGGCAAGGAGGTGTTGTCCAAAAGTCGGTGTTGGACTTGTTTCTTTGTTCCCCGGGCCTATCGGAGAAATTTGAGTTTAGTGTCTCCGATAACCTGAGGGGAAGTGACCATTTAGCCATTATCTTGCGACCAGTGGGCTCAGGTGTGCGTCAGCGGTACAAATGTGGTCCGCGGCCAACTGCTGAAAATGGCCTTTTTGCGGACTGGTTGAGCTCCAACGTTACAAGCCGAGTTTCTGTTTCAGCTAGCGGCGTGTCTCGGTCCAAGGGAACCCCAGTTTGGTGGACGTCCGTTTGTACACGGGCTGTTCGTGACAGACGGCGTGCTTTTCGTGCATGTAAGCGGAGCCCCGACGAAGTTCGTTGGCTAGTGTACAGAGCCACGGCCAAAGAGTCACTGTACCTTATCAGAGCTGGGAAGAGGGAGTATGGGAACCGTTTGTGTGACAAGGTTGCCACATCTCAGTCGCTTTCGGCTGCCTGGCGCGCCTTGCGTGATCAGGATGAGAAACCAGATTTAACATGGGTTTATAGCTCCCAGCGGTCTGATAGGGTTGTTCTACGTGGAGCAAGCATGGCTGAAGCTTTCAGCCAGAGGTTTGCAAGTGTTTATGCACTTCCACATGGTCTTCCACCCCCGGCATTGCCCCATCCAGCATCAGCGTGTGTCACCGATGTACCATTTGCTGTTTCTGAACTCAAGTCTGCTCTGACAAAGTGCAGAGGCACGAGCGCGCCTTGAATAGTACGTGTCTTGTACAGCAGTCTTCACAGGCTGTCGGATTCGGCCTTAATTGGTCTTTTGTCTCGCTATCAGGTGTTGTTTGAAGGAGCCCAGGTTCCCCCTTCGTGGCTTTTCACGATTATTGTGCCATTTCACAAAGCTGGCACTGACAGGTCTTGTCTGCTCAATTATAGACCAATTTATGCTCATAAAGCATCTGACCTGGTACCTTGAGTATCATGACTCTCTGGCGACTGTGTAATTCGGGTACAGAGAGAACAGAAGTGCCCAGGATGCGATTTTGTATCTGTTCTCTGAGATCAGAGAAGCTTGGATTCACGGCAAAGTGGTTGTTGGTGTGTTCCTTGATATCAGAGCAGTTTATGATACAGTCGGAGTGGACTGGGTCCATGCAGCTCTGTGTAGCATGGGCATTGGTAAGAGGCTGGTGAATGCTATCATAGCTCTTCTTGGTGATAGGAAATATGTGGCCGGAGTCAATGGGCATTGGTCCGCAGAGACCAGCTCAGATCGTGGTCTGCCTCAGGGTAGCTGTTTGAGCCCCACGTTATTTGCTGTTGCGATTAACGAGGTTCTTGTGGAGATGTCAGCCACTGCCATTGCAACATGCAGACGATGTTGCAATGTGGTTCGTGGGTGATGACATTGCCTCGGTTGTGCCGCATGTTCAGGCTGCTCTGGATTCTGTGACGGAGAAGCTTGGCATTAGAGGCCTGCAATTGGCTCCGGCAAAAACGGAAGTTGTTGTTTTTTCTTGTCTCTCTGTGCATCAGGGTGCCACTGTTCGTGTCACTGTCGGTGGCACTTCTGTGGTGTCAAAGTCAACGGTCAAATATCTTGGAGTTATTCTAGACAGTGGTCTGGAGTGGGCCTCTTGATGTACGTCTCCTCACGGAGCGGATCGGTGCGCGGACCTCTATTTTATGGGTCCTTGCTCATAACAAAATGGTTCGCAGGAACGCTCTCATGGCTGTGTACAGGAGTTTTGTTCGTTCAGTTGTCGATTACCATTTGCCACTCTTGTGCACGGCGTCACGTCAGGTTCAGTTGTTGCAGGTAGCTGTGAATGATTCTCTTTGAGCAATTACTGGATGTCTGCCCAGTACGCCTGTTCAGTCCCTATGGGTTGAATGTGGTGAACAACCACTTCATCTCAGGGCTAAGGAGCTGTTAGTGCTTGGGTGTATGCGGTCTCTAAGTAGGGGTCAGAATGACCCGCTCGGCAGGTTATTAGAGATTATTGTACCTCGAGTGATAGGGCATGCTCTATGCTAGGATGTTTGGGCACCGGGTCCTCTCCTATTCAGTCCCTGTCTGATCTTACCCTATGTGATGTCGCTTATGTGAAGTCCCCTAGCCCATGGACATTGTGTCCAGATCTAGTCAGTGTCTTTCAACACAGTAGCACAGCTTGCTGTGTTTTCTGCGATGCGTCGTTTACTGCAGAGATGCGAGTTGGCGGCGTGGGAATGGTTGTCCCAACGTTGAAGGTAAATGTGAGACGTAGGCTTGTGAGTGTTTACTCAAGTGTAGTTTGTGAGCTTGCGGCTATATCGGTCGCTCTTGATGTTGCTGCTGACCTTGCCCTGCCATCGTTTGCTGTGGTGACTGATTCACTTGCCAGCATTCGTATGGTAAAGTGCTGCGCTGAGACTGTGCGTTAGTGACCCGCTTGTTTTCACAATCTGTTGGAAACTGTGGGTGGCTATGCGTGGGGCAGCTGTCACTCATGAGTGGGTCAAGGGCCACAGCAGTCAAGTGGGAAATGAGGCAGCAGATGGCTTGGCCAAGGTGGCGTCTGTGGATGCTCCATGTGAGGTCTCTCTCACGCTCTCCTGCCGGTTACGGAGAGTTGCTGTCTCCACCAGGTTTCGGCAGGAGTGGAATAAAGAATGGGAGAGTGATGGCACAGGGCGTTTCCTGTTTTCCATACATCCAGATTGCGACGTTGTCTCAATGGTGGGTGATATGCCTAACTGGTGTGCCAAACTCCTAACTAGGTTACGGATGGGTCATGCACAGCTTCCTGCTCATCAGCATAGGCTGGAATGGTTAAGTTCACCTATCTGCACAGCCTATGGAGTTGACGGTACTGTGGAACATCTTCTACTGGTCTGTAAGAAGTATAGGCGCCAGCGTGAGATACTTCGTCATAGAGTGAGTGCTGTTATGTCATTAGGCGACCTCTTGTCTGCCACAGGGCCGCACGCGCGTGTCAGATTAAGGGCGGTTGCAAATTTCTGTGTTGCGGTGAATATCAGGTTGTAGTGTTTGGTTGTTTATGCTGGTGCTATTGCAGTTTTCTGAGTGCTGTGCTCGCGTTTTGGCTGAGCATAGTGACTGTTGTGAGCATGCACACTGTTGAGTGTTGCTGGCTGACAAGGTGTGGACAAGGAGTGGTACTGTAGCATTGGTACTGTTACGTGCTGTTGCGTACTGTTGGGTGAGGTTCTGTAATGTTGTGTTGTTGAGTGTATTTCTTTGTAATTTTCTGTGTAATTTTTGTGGGCACATGGCTTCGGGTCAAAGCCCCATTAAACTCAATCAACCAATCACTTCTTATGTTGTTGGTTCCGCGGGGCACGGGAAAACGGAAGTTCTGGACCAGGGCTTATAAGGAGTAGCTAATAATGAAGGTTTGATTTTTACTCTTTCTTTTGATGAAGTGGCCGAAACTTGTAGCCAATGAGCCACGAAATATCAAGTTTTTGTGGTATTTTACCATGCATGTATCGTTATTGGTTCGACGAAGGTTTTTAAAATAACCTAATGTTTGTATCAGCACTACTGAGGTTTTTTTCAATATAAAACTGTTTGTGGAAGCGCTTGTTTCTTCTCATAAATCGGTTAAGTCTACGTATTGCAATTTTTCTAAGTATTTCTTTTTTAACTTAACACAAATTGTAAGTTTGTAGACTTTTTTGATAGACTTTCTTTTATGTGTAAACATGGGTGACTGTGCCAAAATTTTCGTCTATGAAAACTTATTTTTTTTGTCCCTACGTTAAAATTAATAAAACTCGGCAAAACGGATTTACACCGTTTTTGATGATGCAAGGTGGATCGGTTGGGAGGAAGTAGAGAGGGTCGGTTTCTTAATAGCGCTTAAAGTGTCAGCCGAGCTTCACCCCTTGTTCATTCAATTCAACGGAAAACGCAAATAGTCTCACCGATGAAATAATTCTTCTTGCCGAAGTTGGTTTGAAAGAACGCATTACTCTCCTGTGATTTATCCATGGCCACCCGTCCACCGTCATCTCGGCAAGCTTTCTCCGCCCTCGTCTGAGAGATGACAAGGTATGATTCTATGTAACACTCACTAGTCGCTGGATTTAATAGCCATGATATTGGACACACTGCGAATTAAAGCAAAACAAAAAAAAAAATATTATATTTTGTAACCATGGTCACTAGACATATAACCATATTGATATTTTTGAAACCATATCGGTCATTAAAGGCGCCTTTCACCTCAGTTTTCAACTCATAGATGCAACACCGTTAAAATCTCCGAGCAACATAAAGAAAATAGCGGTAAATAAAAAATGGAACAACACTATTCGCAGCAGCGTCGCGATTTTCATAACTAAAACGAGATCATGTGACCTACATCAGCCTATTGAATGACGGATAATCTGGAACGTGGATGTTGTGTTTAGAATATGGGCAACGTTGTCGAAATGGTGAACAGGCGCCTTTAAGCTATCCATCCAGACCTACAATGACGCCGTAATCAGGGGGTAGACAATGTAGCCACAAAGAAAACGATGTTGCTGAAGAGGTCGCAGAACGAGAAGGCATTGTTCGGCAGTACAGCTTATCGGTAGAGCACTGATTTTGGGGATAGGCAGCGACATCTATTGACAGCTTGTGGTAGTGTTCAAAATTATAATTTAAATTCTACGTAGCTTTACGAGAGAAATGTGACGCTCTTAGCGACCATATGGAACTTTGTTCCGTATGCTATTTTTCTCTTTAGATCAGGTCGGTACAATCGTGTGTTTAGATGATTTGGAATAGAAATCTTTAAATAATGCAGATCAACAGAAATTTACAGCTGGGATAGTACTTCTGGAACAATACATATATATCTTTGTAACCTTGGTATAATAGGTTCTATCCATAAGATAGTAACAGAAAATGGTTTGTAGTTTAAAGGTGCCTATTCACCAAATGACAGGTTGCAGCCATCTAGCGACGTCTACCGCTATTTAGTTCTACGTAGCACTTGATTTCAACAAGCAAGGAATGCGCAAAGAAATTTCTCATTGCACAACAAACAAGCCACGTGCCTCCTTAATTATTGAATGTAAAGTTGCTGCATCCACGTGCACCAGGGAGCAAGTGGTCAAGGTTAACGACAACACTGTCACTAGATGGCACCCATCTACCGTTTCAAAACGGTCGATATATAGAAAAAAAGCGCCCATGGTGTCGTTAGGCTTTTCTTTGCCGCTTGTTTCCTGGTGCACGGGAGCGCACCAACTTTACACTCAATAATTAAGGAGGCACGTAGCTTGTTTGTTGTGTAAAAAGGTATTTATTTGTGTGTTCCTTCGCGTGTTGAAAGTAAGGGTTAGGCAGAACTAGATAGTGACAAATGGCTATAGATGCTACAGCTTGTCATTTGGTGGCAATCCCCCTTTAAGGTTGTATATGATTAAGGTTGATTAACCCCCCTTTAAGGTTGAGCAACACTGGAGTAAGGTGTCAGTGATTTGGTCTCCGAGTGTCTGATCATCGTTCGTGCTATAGCAAATCTAGAGGCATTTGCGTGGGCATCGCGTATCAGCAGGAGCAAATAAATGCCAGACACGGGAGTAACCATGTTGTAATATTCCACCGTTTACAGAAGGCCGTCTGGGAGAGAAGTAACAGGTTTCAGTAGCTGGCTCCAAGCCTGCTGACTTAACACCGCCAAATCTTATTTAACCAAAGAAATGCTACGAGCTCTAACTTCCTGGCACATGCAAGAACTGTCATAGAGTCGGTAGGCAAAACACGCAATTTCTACTCCCTCTGCTTAGAATCCAGACACAAAATGCCTTCTTCGTTTTAGTTGAGAACCATTCAACTCGACTCCCGAAATCGGGGTTTACAATTTAAATGTCCCATTTATGGGGAAGTTAATTCAGAGGCATTCGAACGATGTATGAGCCACTACGTTTTAGTATACTGATACCACACGTATTAAATTAAAATCTGTTGTGTCCGAACCAGACCATATCGTGCCACGACAAACTCGAGCAAGGCCATGTCACATACACGCACTGTTTGATTTCACACGTAATAAATACAACTACCTAACATACGCCGTTCTAGCAAACAGCCACCTCCTCACGCCCTCCACCGCAACCTGCTCCTACCCCCCCCCCTCTCCGCGCTGGAATGCAAAGCCTGCTCGCCTGCTCGCTTCTGACCGGACGTCATGATTCCTCATCATCATCATCATAAAGTCTGCTCATAAGCGAAATATATATATGGATGCTGGGCTGACAACCTTTTCGGGTGGGTACCTTCTAAACTCCAGGAACACCTTGTGGTCATCCCCCCCACCCTTTTTCTTGTTTCTCCCCCTTCCCACACACATGTATCTATTCTTGATTACGCTTCCTGATGCGGCACCGCACCCTTTAGTTATCACATGTAGCCTAATACATAAAGTGAACTATTTCGATCCGTGCTCTACTGAATCGTCCAGGGATAGCCGAGCAGGTGTGGAAAATTTCGGACCAGTTCCATAATCCGTATGGCATTTTAAAATTATTTTTGTATGAAACCAAATTGCATGGTTCGGCACAGAACAACACGCATTATTTACTTCATGTGAAATTCAGTATAAATGTCAGCTTTTGAAAACAACACGGATAGTTTCATTTTCTTCACTTCTAATAACGATGAACTTTTAGACAACCAATGATGCTATTTTCTGCCATGGTCCGTGGGACTGCCATTGTTTGCTCAGTAACAATGGGTTTTAGCATGATCAGCATTGTCGGGGGCACTGCAAAGTGACTCTGTGGAGCCTTGTAGAGCCTTCAGTTTTGCCCATTTTAGTTTTTTTGTGGACACCTTGGAAACAAGACCTTTTCTTTTGCCACATCAATTTTCTTTCCACCTAATAGTTATCTCTGCTGAACGGTTTTCGCCTGAAAGTCCTGGGTAAGACAGTCCAATAACTAATTTCTCTGAATAGTAGGCTGCTGACGCTACTCGCCTAACTCTACCTGCCTATCGTAATTACGATGTCACAATACAGTAATTACAATGTTACGATATTTTTTGTTAAATATCGTAATATAGTCAGTTTGTACAATACCGCACAGCACTAGCAGCTAAATGCGCAGGACTTAGAGAAAAATAAAGGTGTAACCTTTTTCGCAGAATTTTCCGCCATGGTTTAGACGGCCACATTTTCCGCAGTCACCATTATTTTGGCTAAGACAGTTCTGTAGGCAGACTGGAGAATCAACCTGAAAAGAAAATAGAAAACGTTATACTGAGGCAATTTTACCAGATGCGTTCTTTTAAAATGAGCATGATGTTTGGTTGCCTCGGCACACATTCAGATGGAAATACTATACTTGAGAAAAGTTGCGCTACAACATAGCAAGGAAAACCTATTTACGCTTGACCATGCCGACTCTCTGCAAAAAGTTAGTACTATACCTCATGATTTATTGTTCTTAGAGCTATTATTTTTATAGTCTTTTCATGTTTATGTTATTCTGTGTTGTGTTGTATTATTTTATTTATTTCGTTCATGCGTTCGTGTACAAATTTTATTCATGCATTCTGGTCTGCTTTCGTTTGGCATGCTTAGCTATTATAATTTCATGAGAAACCATTTCATTTATGCAGTCACAGAACCCTTCTGCTCTTCTTAAAGACACTTCTTATTAAAGTGACCAGCTTTATGGGACTTTCCTCACAAAAATGTTTAATCACACAATCCTTATGCTCTTTAAAATGACGGCATTCCTTCTTAAAGTGACCGGTTTTGTGGTAGTTAAATACATGCCTTAGGATGCTTAAAAGGCTTAGTCACAGTATCCTTATGCTCTTATGCACAAGGAGACAACAGTCCTTCCTGAAGTGACCGGCTTTATAGCAGTTAAATATTTGCCTTTAGCATGCCTAAAGTTTTCTTTCTTAAAGTGACCGGTATTCCGGCAGTTAAATACTTGTCTTTACTATGCCAAAAAGGTTTAGTCACAGTATCTTGATGTTTTTTAAGGAGACGACAGTGATTCATAAAGTGACCGGCTTTATGGTAGTTTAAGCCTTTAGCACGCTTAAAATGTTTAGTCACAAAATTCTTAAGCACTTTAAGGAGACGACCGTCCTTTTTAAAGGTGACCAGCTTTATGGCAGTTAAAGACTTGCCTTAGCATGCTTGAATGGTTTAATCACAAAATCCTTATGCCCTATAAGGAGACGATATTCCTTCTTAAAGTGACTGGCTTTGCGGCACTTAAGCACTTGCCTTTAGCGCACTTCAAATGTTTAGCCACAGAATCCTTATGCGTGTCCAGTCTGGTCCCCTCAACTTATTAGGAACATTGATTACGTTAAGTCTGTGCAACGCTCGTTTACCAAATTTTTGCCAGGCCTCTATGAGATGAGCTATACCAAACTATTTAGTATTTTGGGAATTGGCTCCCTCGAGCTTCGACGAATAAAATATGATTTGACTCTGACGTACTCCCTTTTACATGACCATTGTAACTTTAATTACGGTCGTTTCTTCTCTATTCGCACCTCATCCAAAACTAGAGGTCCTGCGCTAAAATTGATGACCCAGTCCTTTTCGTGTGATTGTAGAAAGTTTTTCTTTTCAAACCGCGTGGTGAGTGTGTGGAACGCTCTACCTTGTGAGGTGGTATTGGCTCCCTCATTGGGTATTTTTAAAAGGAAACTAACCGAGCAAAGGACGATACTAGCAAAAAACATTAGATGGAACTAATTAAACTCTAACCGAAACTTTTTTGGCAAGGTATCAGCGGTCCGTCGGGCCCTACTTTTACCTGCTGCTTTTACAGCAAATTATTTATTTATTTATTATTTATTTATTGATTAATTTATTTATGCTCTTTAAGGAAACGCCATTCCTTATTAAAGGGACCGGCTTTATGGCAGTTAAAGACTTGCCTTTAGCATTCTTAAAAGGTTTCGTCACTGAACCCTTAAGCGCTTTAAGGAAACACCATCCCTTCGTGAAGTGACCAGCTTTTTAGCAATTAAAGGCCTTGCATTTAGCATGTTAAAAGGTTTAGTCACAGAATCCTTATGCTCCGCTAGATGGAGCCATAGTATTTTCGTTCGCTTTTCAATCAGCGATAGTGCCACTTTAAAGTGACCAGCTTTATGACAGTTAAGGATATATTTTTAGCATGCTTAAAATATCTAGTCACAGAATCATTATTGTTTTTAAGGAGACACCATTCCAAAGTGACCAGCTTTATAGCAGTTTTACAGACTTGTCTTCAGGCTTAAAAGGTTTGTTTTCATCCAGTGCCCATTTCCAGTGGCACATTTTCATTAAAAGCCTTTAAAAGTCTGGAATACATGGCTCATAAAGCAATATTATTCATTGAATTCAAACACGGATTCATTCTATCAAAGATTTTGTTCAAGGAAGTTGAACAAGGAAGTTTTGACGAACATATTGCTGAACCAAAATTCCGAATTTGTTAAAAAACATCTGATATTTCACCAGTAGGTATTTCTGGAATTATTTAATTTATGAAATTTATTTTATTCTATTATCAGTGGACGTTATTGCATGCCATTTCAATTAGAAATTACTCTAGTTATTTTTCAAAGATTTTCATCCCTGAATAATGTCCGTTTGTCCTATGGGCGTTATTTCAAGTGAACGTTATTACAGTCGTTTTTTTTTCACAGTAAACTGCACAGAATAAAGTCCTCTGCCAGTTATTCAAACGTATTTATTTAAATGCTTCATCAGTGAAGGAATTTTTCAAAGTGACACCATTTAGTAATATACATATTTGCAGCCCCAAATAACGTTCATTTGGACATTGGACGTCATTCAGAGTGGGCGTTATTCCATCCTCCCCTAAAGTCGATATTTTAAATATTAGAACCGAGGTTAAAACAGGAAAGGAACATGAACAAGATTTTCCTGTCAGATTTTAAGCTTGTATGGATGAGATTTACGAATATATAGATTGTTTGGGTGAGTTATTTCTGTAGAACCCTTCTACAGTATGTCTCAGAAGTCCCGTACCAGGCAAAATACATCCTTTAAGACTTGGATATGGGTTGCTGATAATAGCATGCTCGTATAGGAAGTCACCTATGGCGAATCTGATGATGCCGTCCAAAATAAATGACCTTGGAGGTCATGTTCAAGGTCATCCAATCTGTATCGCCTAACCTAAACAAGATAGGAGCATAAAGTAAATTAGTAAGATGTGGGGAATCGTGCTACTTGTACAACACAGAAAGCAGAAAAAATCGCATGGAAAACAAGCCTGAAATTGGCGGAAGAAGTTGAGCGATGCAGAGAAGCCATCCATGGGGCAGTAGGAAATACAGAACTCGCTGAAACATCAACCTAAACAGTAACAAGGATATAATTCTTGCCTGGTTTTGATAATACTGTAAAATAAACACCAGTGGCAGATTTAAAGCAAAAGGGCCGGGTGGGCAAGTCCTGAAAGGTTTTTTTTTTCAATTCTTTTCTTTTCTTCATTTCCGTTTAACCACCAATCGGCTTTTCCATGCTTAAGTATACAATGCACTCCATTTCCTGCATTTACTAAATGTAAATGCACGAGTTTCCGTGCGTTTAACTATGTGCATTTACCAGAATGTAAATAAATGTTAGCCGAATTTGGGACTCATACTTTTGAAGTTAGTACTACCCGGGCTCCTCAATTACACAGACACTGTACGCCCTGTTTTTCCACGCAGAGTGTGCTAGGTTAATGTGTCTTGACATCGGCCTAATTGGCGCATCGGTTGTATGCATTAAAGTGGCACTATCACCAATTGAAAGCAGACGAATTCTGACAACATGTAGCGCTGTGTAGTACCGTCTAGCGTTTGCTTGCACCAAGTGAAGGAATGCATAACGGCATTTCTTTTAACGAAATAAACAAGCTGCGACCTCCTTAATTATTGAGTGAAAATTTGGTTCATCCTCGTGCACCAGCGAGCAAGCTATGAAGGTTAACAATATCAATGTCGCTAGATGGCGCCACGGTATTTTCGTTCGCATTTCAATCGATGATAGTGCCACTTTAATCAGGGGAGGACTTAACAATAGAGGAGGAGCAGGCCTTTTACCTAAAAGGACTTTACCAGTAAAAGAAAAACTCAAAATTATTTACATGATCGCCTCTAGCACTATATCCTGGGGAAAGGAGGGGGGACTCTGGGGCAAAAAATGATTAATATGCATTATGCAGGTTACGAGCAAGAGGTATACAGCAAAAAACAAAAAAAAAAACAAAAGCCATTGAATTTTCGGGGACAAAACGGGATCTTTCAGGGCTTGCCCACCCGGGCCTTTTACCTTAAATCCGCCTTTGGCGTTTATTTTACAGTATTACCAAAACCAGGCAAGAATCATG
The DNA here is from genome assembly GCA_023313725.1 of Lithobius niger. Lineage (NCBI taxonomy): Eukaryota > Metazoa > Arthropoda > Chilopoda > Lithobiomorpha > Lithobiidae > Lithobius > Lithobius niger. The sequence goes on along the minus strand of JAHWFP010014892.1, from coordinate 8,341 downwards.
CTACCTTTGTTACTGTTTCATTTGATGGTTTTCCTATTTCTGTATTAATAAACAAAAACGGAACGTTAAATGTTAAGAGTAAGGGTCTAACAGTCAAAACCCTAGAAGGAACACGGACAAGCTTTGACAGTAAGGGCCTAGGTGTAAAATTTTGTCATTAAGTGGGTGGTAAGCATTATAGACGCTTACTACCCGGTGGTTAGCTTACTGACTTAGTAAGCTAATTTTGTAAATCTAACTTTGTAAACATCTAGCCTATTCGGACAGACTGTGTGTATGAACCGATGAAGCAGGTTATTTTTTTTTTTTGTTCTTGGAATATCTTTAAAGAATTTTAACAACACAATTTTCTTGTGAAGTTTGGCATTTGACTTTTGATGGTAGAATTTCTGATTATCTTTGTACGAATTTAATACATTTAAAGTAATTGATGACAACCAATAATGCTCTCTGCTGCGAAGACGTTGTCATGTTACCAAACCAAAAAAAAAAAAAGATTTTCTACGTAAAGCAAAGCAGAAAACGCACAACCCACTAACATTGGACTTTCTTGATGACTTAGGAAACGAATTTTGTAAATCCAACTCTGTAAATATAAGAGATGGCACGTGTAACAGCTGTTTTGTGCTTCGAATATCTTTAAAAATTTTCAATAAATTTAAATGCTTTCGTATTGTTAACGACGAAAGCTGGCACCGGGTAGTAAGGGTCTAATGCTTATCACCCTCTTACTGACAAAATTTTACACCTAGGCCCTTACTGTCAAAGCTTGTCCGTGTTCCTTCTAGGTTTTGACTGTTAGACCCTTACTCTTAACATTTTAACGTTCCGTTTTTGTTTATTAATACGTGTTACTTTGAGAATTGCAGCTGAACAATAAAACAGTGCAATTGACAGTACTACGTGCAACGAGAATAAGG
>JAHWFP010014888.1:4401-25698 GCA_023313725.1 Lithobius niger | reverse complement strand
AAAAATGACTATCAGGGGCGCCAAATTCGGGTGTTCAAATTTAGAAAAAAGGATTTTTTATTTACTTTAACTGATAGCGATTATAAAAAGAAAAAAAGAATTCAACTAGCAGTAAGCGTTGTCAAGGTCACATATTTTCTTTCCAGTGGCCTTTTATTCCCATCCTTTTTCTGTAGTAAGCTAACCCATGCCTGCCACGTGACTGATAACCCTCGTTAAGGAGAACGGGATTAGTGAAAACGTGTTCACGTTGGGGTGGGCAGTTTGACTGGTAGATTTTCCACTGACAAGCGTAAGCAAAACGACTCATGGGCGTATGGACGGACAAAAACAATTACGTGTGTGCAGAAGAAGACAAAAAATATGCAAGAACACCTAAAGAAAAGTTGGTAAAAAAAAAAAAAAAAGTACTGAATATTTAATAGTTGGTGAGTTTTCCCTGGACTTCGTGCGTCGCCCAAGGATTGTATGCATACGTAATTTTAGTCAGGGCTTTTTATGACTGTAACACAGTTAATGCTAATGTTTAAATATTTTTCACACTATATCTTTCTCTTATAATGGTTTGTGTAGCCTTGGTTTTTTTTTTGAAATTGAGTGATGTGACCTGCTGGTTCTCATATTACCGCCCCTGCTTCAATTACGGCATCACTGGTTAGTTTTACAAATTATCGCGCGCCCATCAAATTGGGACTACTGAATATTTTTTCGGGTTTGACTGTTTTCGGAAAAAAATTCCATCCAAACAAATATCGAAGATGTTTCTTCATTCATTACTAGATCTAACTGAAAAGGCTTCACACCGTTTGCCGTGAATTACAAATGCAAGTAACTAATCAAAAAGGAAAAAATATGTATAGTTCATTAGCATACACATTTTGATGTAGTTTGCGTTCGTGAGATGTATATACATATTAGAGTTGGTCTGCGTCTTATGGATAGGGTTGGGAAGGGGAGGGGTGCAGCCAGCCAAAAATATGACGCTTTCTGAGTCCATGCTCTGAAGCCATCCAAATGGATTTACTACAATTCGGTCCCCGACATCTAAAATTATACACATAATGCGACAATTATTCGGTTACGTATAAAATGCAACCCGTACGAAAATTCTATTCGCATGAAAAAAAATGAACTCGCTATATAAATGCAAATAAATTTAGCTTCATGAAGCAACTACTATAAAATCTATTGTAATTTTGTTTTCGCTTATAAACACGTGCCACGTGCAAGGACTGTCGGGGAAGGGGGGAGGGTGCTGCACTTCGCACGTGAATATTAAACATCTTAAAGCCACGCCAGTCAGAACTGCCGGAAAATAGTAAGCGTGGAACTCTGGATGTGCTCTTAAATCTATATTGCACCAAAATGTCACCAACATTTCTAAGATTAAGATAACACAACTTGGGACCATACTGTCGTTGTTGCTCATAAATTTTTAACTAGAATTTTTTTTTAATTTGAGACTAACTTGACGCAGGTTTTTTTTTTTTCTTTACTCTTGGAACCAAGTATTTTGCTGGAACTGTATTTTCTGGGCCCGTGCTTTAAGGTCCGAATTGTTTGGCACCCACACAAAAAGTCATCATTTTTTGAAGAGTATAAGTTATTGGTGGGGGGGGGGGTGGCGCAAACCTGACAAGGGCGCCAAATTACGCTTTGTCCCCCCAGATCCACAGACCTTGGCCCGGCCCTGTTATCATGTACTAGTTATGTGGCAATCCTGTCAAACCTGTGACAGTATACAGATGCTGCACCTATTGTCATGGACATAAATTTCACAAAGTTTACGGAATTGAGCCAACAACCTTTTGAATTCACTTTGTAGACGATTATAGCTGCTGGCTGCAAAAATCTAGACACACGCTGGTGTGTCGCCGTCAAGTACTAGGCGGCCGCACTAGCAGACTATGTCTTTTAACTGAAACCAACTTATACCAGTTTTCAGCATGCTGGTGTAAATTCACCATCATGTGGTAGAAATCTTTGCAAATCGTTTGAATCAGGTGTCTTGGCTCCAGTAACAAAGAAAACGTCAACACGAAAATGTGGGAACGTGTCCTTCATGGAGAAAAAGTGTCCTAAATAACGTTGAATTTGTGTTACTGGTGACTAGTAACTAGAAACTAGTAACTAGTCCGCAGGCTCCCATGTTAATTCTCGTAGGGTATAACGACACGTCTACAGCTGATTAGGGAAAGTTACCAGATCTAAATTTCGGCTGACAGGTAAATCGTCATATGGGGCCTTTTTCTAAAATGGGGGTTGCAGCTAGAAGCACGTGGCCCTGAAGTGGCTCGTAAGTGCAAAATTATTGTTGTAACCATTGTTTGTATTGTCATCCAACAGTAGATTATAAGATGCTTAAGTGTTACACGCTTATCGTTTCAGAACCTAATTGTCAGAATTCATTGTTGTTGCAAATAGGTGGTTCACTAATAGACGGAGAATCTTTTATTGAAAAGGTTTGGTCGGTTTTTTGTTACGGTACACGAATTCAAACTAAATTATCTGCCCCACGACGATAAAAGGGACAATTATGTGTTCGTGAAGACCATGGTAACTAAGTGATTGAATGATTAACGTTAACCGAGGTAGGGCCAAATGAGGAGGGATGTGGTGATTGAGTGAATGAAGCGAATGAAAATCAGCATCAAACTGTGTCAATTTCGCTGACGTAACGGCTAATCGGGCAAAGGTGAAAATTATGAATGAGAAAATTTATAGATATAAAATTTCTCCAGACAAAAAAAGGTACAGATGATGACTACACCGTCTGATCTTTTCTTCATTCACAGTCCTCTGAAAGTTGTGATATCCACCCAAAACCCAAACTGGTATAAGAGAAGCCGCCAAGTTTCAAAAAACGGTCAGCCTCTCAAATTACTGATATCATTCAACCAGGGAAAGATTGCCAAGGTTAATCCTCTTAGCCAAGTTAATCACACCTAATAATACTTTGGGCGTTAAATGAAACTTGAAGTTTTCTACCGGCAGTAGCAATGTTCTAGTTTTCGTTTAACTTTTCGAACTATTAGTAGGTGCGATTAACTTGGCCAACAGGATTAACCTTGGCGGCCTTTCCCTGGTTGAATGATATCACTACTTTGAAACTTGGCGGCTTCTCTTATACTAGTTTTGGTTTTGGGTGGATTTAGTTTACGAGAACCCATCTGATGAAAAAACAATAACGAAATTTCAATTTTAATAGGTTCAGTATGTTAGTTTTTGCAAGGCAATGTTTATGTTCTTTATCCCAGCTTATCGACATTATGCTGAACAGCAACGTTATCTGAAGTGCACGTATGGCTTAAAGGTTTCATACTCTTTTGACTCTTGGTATATTTCTCTAGCTCAAATATTTCCCACTCATTATTTTGGCTCTCGGTATGTTTTGTCTGAGACAGATATCGTAGATGTTGAAGGCTATACGTTGGACCGACACTTTACGACTAGTGCGGGTTCACTTTGGGTGTATACCATAGCTTTTTTCTACGCCTTATAGGGTGGACGATAGTTATGTAGTTGGCACTCAATGGTGACCCCAGACAAGAAGAGCGAGGGATTCCGGACTTATAGAAGATGTATGGAAACTGTCCCCTGACCCTCACTGGTCAACGTAATTTAAACATAAGAGGTCTTGTGGATCTATAGCACAGGACAGTACTATGTTGTAGCTAGACGGGATACAAAAGAAACTATTGTAGTTTCAGTCCAACGTATGTATTCCTCCACTAGATAAGTTGAATCAAATGTATTGAATTAATGGGCATAGTCACTCTTCCTTCCCTTCCATCCCTTAGTAAAGCTGATTAACAGGATAAGTCACAAGTGCATATAAACGTCATGCTTACTTCAGTGGCGATCTGAGCCAACATCTGGAAGTATTACCAAGTTGCCTATCTTCACCCTAAGGCCAAGTTGCATGTTACAGACAGCATACTAGGATGTAGGCTTACCCTACATTACATTAGGGTTACCACAGTTGGGTGCGAAAAACAATGTTACTCCTTCTTGGTGAATTGGAGGAGCAAGAATACAAGAAGGTTAAGAAGGGGGAAGAGGGCTTGAAGTAACGGGATGATTGGTTCATTACAGAAAGGGTAACAATACAGCCACTGTTCATTAGCAGTTAGTAGGCTGGTAACAATAACGACACTGCATTACATTGTGAACAATATGCGTTACTGCTTAAGTGAGGAAGTTGACGAGAACAATAGAGAGAACGATTGTTACAACAGCAAGGGGAAAACAATGGCTTTGGCTGAAGACTTAAAATACATTGCGTGTACAACCAACTTCACGTTTGCAGTGAAAGAATGCATAAATGCCGGCATCCTCAATCAAAGCTCACAGTGACCCCAGTAATTAACTTATACCTTGAAGCACAAAAGGGAGTATCAGGAGTGGGAGAATACAGTTAAAACAATTGCAATGTAGGCAGAAATTGCTCCTTCATATTTCTCTGGCTCAAAGATTTCACACTCCTTATTTTGGCTCTTGGTGTATTTCTCTGCCTCAAAGATTTATAACCCATTATTGTGGCTCTCGGTATATTTTTCTGGCTCAAACATTTCACACTCATTATTTTGGCTCTCGGTACATTTCTGTGGCTCAGAGATTTCACACCCTCTATTTTGGCTCTCAGTATATTTCTCTGGCTCAAAGATTTCTCACCCATCATTTTGGCTCTCGACACATTTCTCAGACTCAAAGATATCCTACCTATTATTTTGACTCTCAGTATGTTTCTCTGGCTCAAAGATTTCACACTCGTTATTTTTGGCTCTTGGTAGGCCTTTATTTTTTCGGCTCAAAGAGTTCACACCCTTTTTTTTTGGCTTTCGTTATAGTTCTCAGACATAAATCAAACTGAGAAGGGAATGATCCAAAAAGTACCAACAAGAATTTTCAAGGTTGTGGAGTTTGTGTATCAGGTTAGGTAATATTTCTCGCGTACTACTTTCGTGACTTAGAAATCAGTTCGTACTATTTTGTTACAGAAACATTTTCTCTTGATTACCGTAAATGATCTTGACCTATTTGTGACCTACGAATGAGCCAATTTGGAAAACACTGCGCAATATCCTACTAAATTCTCTTTTTTCTTGTGCTAGCTAGAGAGCCAAATAAAGAAAAATATGACCAGAAGACTCTTATAGTAATTGGAGTATGGATGGAATTTGTCTAGTGGTCTTCAACCATTAACTGAAAACCAATGACGTGCCCGCTTTTCGGTTTTAAAGTAATGGACTTGTGGAGTTGAAGATTTTTTTTTAATGAATCCTTCTGAACAGCTTCTATGAAATCATCATCCAAGTACAAGTTAAATTTTTGGCCAGGTTCCTGGGTTTAGGACTGCAACACTATAATGGAATGAGGGAACATGGACGTTCCTTATATCACTTTAACTCAAGTTAATTTAACTTACCTAAATTTAGTGCTTAGAGTGTTTTAGTAAGGTCTGTGTATCCACCTAAAACCACTTTCAAATTGTCTTATCTCTTAACACCACTTTACGTCAATATAAGAAGTTGCTGCTAACTTAATGATGTGTTGTGATTGGTTGAAATTGGCACTCAGAAACGTCTCAAAGCTAAGGTGGAAAGCTGTTAATTCCTTAAAAAGAAGTTTAAAGCCAAGCTAGCCGAATGGGGGACATGGAAATATGAGGAAGGGGGTGGGTGTTAGTCAATGGCGATCAGATAGGTGCTGTAGCCACATCGACTTATCAGGAAGTACCATGTACATGTAGCCACTTCTTCCGTAAAATGATGCGATTAAGTCGACTTGAGTGAGAGCGACGTAAAGAACATTTGTGTACCCTCAGTGATGGGCAAGAGGAATGGGTCTTACTGTGCACGCGTTCTTCGTCAACCATTATCTAGGAAAAGGTTACCAGTTGACGAAGCCGGGGTTCATCGTTCAGAATCCGACGGAAAAGCGTCTTTTCACCTCGTATAACAACTGAATAACATGTTACCATTCTGCTGCTCTCCACTCCTTATATGCAAATCTGGAGGGGGCGGGTGGTGAGTGGGGTAGCAGCTTGTACCTAGGAGCAAAACATGCAGCATGTAGTCTGGTGGCTAGAACCTGAGATAGCCACAAGGCGAGCATTGCGTGCCACACACCGTTCACTGAGTGCAAGGTGCACCACGTTCAGTAACTAGCTGCAAACAACGAGTTGGTGCAACATCACAATTAGTAAGGGTGCTGCCATGTTAAAAAGTGGCGTTTCTGTTTGGATGATGCTTTCGGAAGCAAACTAGTTAAGTGGCATCCTTTAAAAAGAGCATACTTGTAGGTTGTTAAGGAAAGGGAGTCCGTCTAGTCCTAGTCGCACAACACAAACAAAAATGATCATACTTGCAAGGAGCTTTTCTGAGGCCAAGATTGCACAACAACTTGTCACAGTGAGTTGGCCAACACCAGACTCATTGACTCGGCAAACTCGCTGTGACAAGTTGCTGTGCAATCCAAAATCCCCAAGTAGGCCACAAATTTTGCCATTTTTATTAGTGTGTTGCCAGGACTAGTCGAAATCCTTGGTTACGATTTCCCCATGTCACTTTACGACAATCCCTTCTAACGCATTTCACTATAGGTATCATTTTATGTCAAGTCTTTTAGGCGAACATGAATTCCGATTTACTTCCCCGACTAAATAAATCGGGTATACACCTAAAACATTGGATGAATGACAATACTTCTAGTTGTCTTTTTATGGATCCAGTCCATTAGGTGAACATGAATTTCTGATGTGTGTTCCCTGACAAATTATTAACTATTGTTAGATTCTTAATATCTGATTTATTTTATTGATTACGAACTTGAACCCATAAAGAAACAGAATTAGTGTGGAAAATTTGGTGTAACTCGTCCAATGGGTTCAAAAGTTATCATAAAGAAAGAACAGGATGGAAATTTGCCCTGCTTTATGCTATGTTTTCACCAACAGCCAGTAAAAGTGAACAATAATTTATATTTTTCAGGCTTTTATGTTTGAGAGTTCTCTCAGCTTGGCGTTAACTACCTGGGGTGAACATACCTGTCAAAAAGTGGACCCCAACTACTTCAAATGCTGGCAGAAACTTCAAAAACACTTTAACCCAAATTGGAAACCAAAAGCAGCTGAAGCGTGATTGGATCAAACATACTCTGTTTTTGCTTGAAGCATACTTTCCAAGTTAACGAATTGTGCCAAAAGTACTTAATCCGTGTCTCTCATACTGCACAATGTCATAGAATTTTATCGTAGATGTTGAAGTAACCCCTGTTTCTTCTAATATTGTTTGATCTTTTTATACCGTTCAGTATTTTCATATACCCATTGAATAAATATTTACATTCAGATCAGAGGCTTGTTGATGATCTTTGTTTAAAACTATGCTGTCTATGAAATTCACTTTTGCCTTCATCCAGCCCACAAAAGGATCACATCAGTAACATTAAAAAAATACCAATAGAATTACTTGATAAAAAATTAAATAATTAAAAATGTTGAAACATGATGGGAGAGCAATCAGCTCCATCACACCAAACTGGAGAGGTTAACATTCCACAGCCTGGCTTAAACAGTGGAAGGCTGGTGGACAGAACAATGTCAGAAGGGAGAGATTTTCACACATTAACCACACAATTTGATAGAAAAACATTTACTAATGAGGTTCACCACCAGCTTGAGAAGATGACTTATGGAATGTCTACTACCCCTGACAGTGAAGAAACAGACTCGATGCCAACTAGTCCATGCAAAATAAGAAAGGCTGAACACAGATAGCCTGCAATAGTTGCACCTCAAGGGAGTAACACGTCAGCACTCCAAAAAGGTTTTTCATTTGAAGGCCAAGCAAGCACTTGGTAAACCTTCACTGAACCAGTTGACATGATCGATGTCCTTAACCAGTTGTGGTCACTAGCAAATTAAGAGTATAGGCGTAACATACATAATGCAGGCCTTGATTGAATTATGAAGGCCACCTGAAACAAAACAAAACATCCCTGCAGGGCAACTCTTTGTCCACAGTGTAGCTGTAATGGAAGCCAGTCTTTAAATCCTGGGTTAACGAAATTATAAAATCTAACTTCAAACACATGGTCGAGAGGGGTGCTGAGGAGGCTGTAACTGTTGAGTCTTTGAAGTACCTACGTGAAACACCTTACATTTTCGACCAGAAATCGGTAGTTGCCAACATTCCTACCAACACTCCAGAGTTACTAAAGACAGCCACAGATTTGCGCGATCGAACTGGTATATCGGCACGGTGAGATCACTAATATAAATAATGAACAATAGTGGTTCCAAAACAGAATCCTGTGGAACGGCTAAAAAAGCCACGTTCGGCAGAAAGTGTGAAACTCAAAAACAGTACTTTGGATTTTTAGCCACTTGGGTCACATGTGAGTCCAACAAATTTGGTTGGTTCAGTGTTATATCTTCAGCCTCTTCAATGACCGAATGCGTTCCACTGTGAGTCAGTGGGCCGAGTGGCTAAAAATGTAAAAGTTCTGTTTTGACTAGGTGTTGAAAGTAAAATTTTGGCAGCATTCTTAGTGATCATAATTGTAAAGAATTTACTTATTACTACTTTTTTTTTTTTTTTTGCTGAAAACTGTTTTATTATAAAAAATCAAATATGACCAGAAGTAGAATTTTTTATCAATATTTGGTGTAAATACTAACCTCCCTTTTGGGACAAACAAAAATCCTAATAATTATGTCTACTTTCATGGTATTTAAGAGTAGTACTAAATGAAATATTGCCAAATTTTATTTTAAACCAGCAGTTCAGCATTTTCTCATAATTACCCTTTTGGCTCATTGACACACTGATCAACTTCAAAGTCTTTGATGAAGCAAGCTCAAGGCATAATGCCTGACCAACCAAATTGTATTTGTTTATACAGGGTGGTCCACAAAAAACTGGCGACCTAACATTTTCTAAGTCCTACTTTTCTAGTTAGCACCCCTCAGAAACAGGAGAGGACAGAAATCTTCCTGGTTCATTAGATTTGATTTCTGTGCTTTCATGGTTCTGAGGGGTACTAATTAAAAAAGTTGGACTTAGAAAATGTTGGGTTGTCAGTTTTTTGTGGACCACCCTGTATATGGCAGCACGAGTGGATAGATTGTTTGGTGTCGGTTATTGTTCCTGGTAATTCACGATACTCCTTAGGGCAAGATCAGTAGTGTATCCTCTGCAGGGTGTCACCATCATTATCATTGTATCTGTGCAGTACTTCCTGTTTGTCCAGTTGGACTGCCTTCTCATCCAACTGAAAGTCTGCTGTACTTAAAAGCCAATCAGCACTCGACAAACTTCATTTCAAACCTCAATTTTCAAATTTCAAATGTCAATTTTGTGCTTAGAACTGTTGGTGCCTTAAAGACACAATCTGTGAACTAAAATTGCTTCCTGAAATGTATCAGTATAGAAGGGTTTTATGTAAATAATTCACTCAAGCTACTCAAGGTGACACCTATTAGAAATGAGACTATTTGTATGTGTCGAATAAAACATTTTTTCTGTCTGTCTAGATAAACGTTTTATTATAGTCATCCCAGTACTGCTGTTGTTAAAGTTAACTATGTAAGGTACTATGTAAATGAGTAACAGTTTTTAGTATGTTCTTGGATTAAAGTCTGTGCCCACCATGAACACCCTTACTCGGTGAAGTTAGTTTTTTTTATCATTGACACTGAAGGCGTTTTACTGCACTTATTACACTCCAGTGACCACCAGTAACAGTATCCTACCGGTGTTATCCCAGTGACGAGTATAAATGCTAGTGGATTTTATGTACATCTGAAGGCTGGTACATTCCTGTGTACATATGCAACAGCTTTGATAGAATATAATAAGGACGCAACTCCCATAGATACATTACAAGCTCATCAGGAAGACATAATGGCAACTCGGACATCGAACATCATGCCAAGCCTGGAGAGAGCTACAATGCAGGGCCACGTAAGTCCTCAGCAAAACACCCAAGCAACGTTCCAAAGAAGAGATCGACACAGAATGAAAATATTTGAGACATAAATTTACCTTTTCTGACTTTACCAATGGACAAAGACTGACATTTTTGGAACTGTTCAAAACATATCAAGATTCGTTTTCAAAACACGACTTAGGAGTATACGAAAACTAAAGTCGATATTGAGGCAGGAAATGCATAGCCTCAACACTCCAAACTGTGTCAGCAGGAGCAGTAGTGGCGCCAGCCAATTCCAGATAGGGGGGGCAATGATTCCCCGACAGGGGGGCAACGAAAAAGAAAATTTTTTTGCTTATATTTGTACTACTTTAGCAGGGGCCCGGCGAAACCGGCTAGGGGGTGTGGGGGAGCACTGTAAGCTCCCCCAGCGTGGTTCGGTGCAGAGCCCCGGAAGCTGAAGCATTTTACGCTATTTGAGGGCCTATTTTGGGCTTTCCGAGACACGTTTGCACCACATTGTTAAGCAAATGTCGAACATTTTTTGTAAACATTCTTTAGCGTGAGAGGTCGTAAAAACCTAATTGTGACCAAAATTTTGTTTTTTTTTTACACATTTTGTTTACAATTAAATTAACTGATGAAGTAAATTTTTTTTAATATTATTAAATTAACGTTAACTAACACTGAATAATTTAGGTTTGAAAAATATTTAACCATAGCAAGAACACTCAGTTGGCCGTCATTCGTATTGTGCGTTGGGCTTTTGAAATAGGACCTTCTTCTTTTAGAAATAACTGGCATCCCAAACGTGTTTCATAACTAAGATGCCTGTCAAATGGCGTTGACGGTCTAACGCAGCAAATCAGTTTTCAGTTTAGCCACTTACTGTACACGATTTTCGCTCGGTTCATTGGTATCACGAATTCAAATGACGAAAACTGAACTAGAATCCTTAATAACTTTTGTTTTGTACATATTTAGTTCACATTTCTGCATTAACTAAGACAGCTCTTAAATATAGAGGTGATGAGGACTACTCAAGCAAAACAAAAAACTTTATTTTGAGCTTTTCCTTCACAAATTTTTACGAATTTTATGTCGTCGTGTGTACTCAGTCTTCCGGCTGTTCCCCGACGACAATCTCGGTTACTCCCCGACAGGGGGGCAAGGCTTCCCCGACGGGGGGCTCTCGCCCCCCCCCCCCCTGCCTCCCTGTGGCGCCACCACTGAGCAGGAGTGGCTCTAGGTGGGTATACCGAGTGTGACCGCACCCCTTCAGTGCTCAAAAATAGCCATTCTTGGGGAAAAATTGCTGAATACATTTTTGCTTTACCTTCAAAATAGTTTCTTTACTTCCCCACAAACGACAAACGGGAAGAAGGTTATAAATTAATGGATCTTTAACTTAGCCCTAAGGGGTCACAGAAGCCAAATACCTTCTTTCCAGAAAGAAGCTCCTGATGGAAGTAGACAAGAAAGGGAGCGTTCACAAATTACGTAACATGTTTTTTTTTTAGTAATGTAGACCCCCTGTTCCCCTTTGGAACACCAGTGTAACACTTCATGTAACCCCTACCTGAAAATATATTTTCCCCCATCAATTGAGTGCATGTTTTGGATGTACTTACGGGTATAATGACCAGTGATTGTGAAATTTAAAAACATTAAGTTGTAAACGGAATCTAAAAAATAATTTAGCTAAAAGTATTTACTCAATTATTAACTAAATTTACTAAAGTATTAGCTAAAATTTAGCTAAAAATAATTTAGTAAGAATTAATGGTTGTGTAACACTTCGTCATACTCCCCCCTGTCTCAACTTTGACAGATGCCAACATTTGCTCGGTCCTCCCCCTCCCCCTCTAGCTTTCACCTAATTTGTGAACGCTCCCAAAGGAAATAAGAAATAAAGGATTAAGAAAGGATTAAGGCTGAGTTGAGGTGTTACTAGCTATAAACAATTTTTCTTTTACGGTACCAAAAAATCATGCCTTTCAGAAGCCATAAAAACACTAAAGAAAGTCTTAAAACCCACTCAGGAACTTACAGCGTACCCCTAGCTGGTATGGAAGAGCACCCCTTCAGAAATTCCTAGATTCTCCACTGGTATCCGGTACCACTCCACCAAAAGGAATTTTTGATACTAGTAAAAAGAAGGCCCTCTGGTTATCGAATGGTTGTCAATTTAAGAGGACTAAACTCAACAGTTGAATAATCAATATTCCTATTCTGACTGACCGAAAGCATGGCACATTGAGTGGTGCTAAATATTTTTCATGCTTAGATTTTAAATCTGGGTTTTACCAAGTGAAACTAGCAAAATCAGCAATTCCTAGGTCAGTTTTTTCTCACACTCCAGGCAATTTTTCATTCGTTTGTCTTCGAATGGGATTAAAGACCAGTCCTGTGAAACCAGTACTGTGCTCAACAAATCATTGAAGACATCCTAGGGACATATGCCTTTTGTCTAGCTCACGTTTTGCTATCTAGCCCTGTCACGTAGACAAGCACTGGAAATAAGTAAAATTTCTTAGATGGTTGTAAACGATAATGGCATTTAACCTGAAAAGGAGAAAAATGGAGCTATGGAACAGTACCCAGTGCCTAATACACCAAAGAAAGTAATTTTTAGGCTGGTGCAACTTTTATCGTTGATATGTGCCGTCATGTTCGAAAACTGTGTCAGATTTGACAAAATTAACCAGGAAGAACTTAAATTTTCATTCAGGATGAGCAGAAGACAAGGCCTTTAAGGATTTAAAGACTGAATTACAAGCACTACCATGAACACCCAAATTTTTCCACAGCCGTTATAATTAGACACGTGCGTCTCAATCTAGTCTGGGCAGCTGTTAATCTCAGTATACAGAGGAATAAATTATTCTCTACCTTATACTTCGTGAAATAAATAGACATAAATCGCTGGAAATAATATTAAGGAAAATTGATATTACCTTCGTGGACATTTACCTTGGCAAAACGTAGAGAGACCACAATAACTAGGGAAATCCTTGCAATTATTCAATTCTGTCAACACATTTCATTGTTTTCGGCTAGGGAAAACCTTTTTCCTAACAACCGATCACTTAGCAATATGTTATTTACATTGCACAAGCAGTTAACCTCCTAAACTAGAATGAATTTTTTATTGCATTTAGGGAATACGATTTTATTGCAGAATCTAAACCTGCAGTCATAAACCTGGAAACCCACTTCCAATCTCAAATACTCTCTCGCGTATCGAGGTCGTAAAGGGACGTAGGTGGCACCAAAATGCTTCGTTCAATTTAGTTCGATCACACCTACAACGTCTTTTGCAGTTTGAAGCCCAGGGTGTGGGCCTCAGTGCCCCCCTTTCCCCCGGAACGAACTAAATCGAACTAAATTGAACGAAGCATTTTGCTGCCACCTACGTCCCTTTACGATGACTTTAGCATGAGTAAGACATAGGGATGTAGAGAAAATTCCTAATATTTGACCGGCTGCCATTTTGGATGGGCTCATCGTATCAAAGCTATCGTTGCGGCAATTTACTTGCCTAATGAAGACCTTTTAATTAAGGTATTCCTTTACCCCCCACCCCCCATTACATTGAAAATTTCTGAGTTAGGCCCCCGGGCACCCCCCCCCCCCCGGGGGGGCTGGCATAATGCCGGTTGTACGAAAAAGTAGATCCTTTAACCAAACTTACGTTGCCAAAGTTTCACTATTTTCTTTCAATCCATTAAAAAGTTGTGAGGGTGTTCTCGGACGTTGGGGACATCCTGTATATATATGATTAAAGTCCTCACGCCAGCAAAACAAAAAATATTCAATATTTTTGACGAAACTTGGCCAGATAGTTGGTAAGTATCGAAGTATCAAAATTACAATTATATTTGTAATTTGCACAAAAATTATGCAAGTAGGTAGCAAGACGTAAAATTGAAAACTATTCACTTGTTGTTGTTCTTCTAGTTCTTGTGCACCACCGTTTCAGAAAAAAACCACTGCCCCTACCTAAAATATGATACATGATATAAGCCAGAAATTTCTTTGGCCTTCATCCTCAAAGAGACCACTTTTTCAAACGGTTGAGGCTTTGTTTATGGACCGCGCGCAACGCCTAGAGAGGACGCGTGGCGCGGCGTTTGAAAGGAATTTTGCTACTTTTCCGCGTCAGCTTGTTTGTTTACGTCAAAAGCTCACGCGGGAAGGCACGAGCGAATCGTTCATCCCGCGCGCGGTGCCCCGATCTGTTTGAGTTAGAAAAAATCCGCGCACCGCGTACGCGGGCCGCGGGAGCCAGGCCTGTTGAGTTGCATTCTGGGATAGGAAAATGGCGGACCACGTGTTGCCGCTTACGAGTGGCCACTTCGCTGGTTTCCGTGATGCAAAAGCCTGCCCGTAATTTAATAATTGGCACATATTTGTTCTAATACAACAACTGCCAAGCTTCTCGTGCTGTTATATTGTGTGGCTTGCGCCACATTGTCTGATTCGCATACCGTCGTATATTGTCGAGTGAGCATCGCGTTTCTCTTTAAGCTTCCGCTCAAAATGACCATAAACATAAACACGATTTGGAGTTCACGGGCCGCGGAGACAACAGCCAACACGCGGCTGGGCGAACTGCTTGTTTTTCTTCACTGCGTAAGCTTTCGGCGTCCGCTTAGTCGTTGGGTTTTCTCCGTGAACGCAGCCTGAGCCATTCTGGAATTACGGGACCCTGAACGATCAGTTTTATTGTTTTTACATTGTTTTAACATTGTAATTAGGAAACAGCCAATCAGCAAATGCCAGCTGCAAGGCGTAGACTGAACAATAAAGAAATGCTAACAATGTTGCTGAGCCCACCATTATTCACCAGCATTGTCCTTATTACGAATTAGTTTATGGGGCTTGGTGTCAATATAAAGTACTAAGATTAATTCTAGATTTTCCACTTTTTAGTCGATGTTACTGCATGCCATAAAAACGACACACAGATTACAAACAAAAATGTCAAATGTGCCGTGAAAATAGGGTTATATGATTGAAGTTTTGCCTTACTTGTTAAAATGTACACGGATAAATATTTATGATTTTTAATTTAAATAATCAAATGTAATTTAAATAATCAAATGTAATTTAAATAATCAAATGTGGAAATTACATCTGTTTAAGTGCTGTTGTGCTTTAAGAGTATCTAAAACAAAACCCACAAGAGTGAAAGGACCAGCCAAGTTTCAGCAAATCAAAGTAGTGATATCAGAGCCAAAATGGCTGCCACCAAGTTGCTACATTAGTTGCCAAGCTAATTCCACCGACTATTAGATCAAAGGTTTAATGAAAAACCTAACCATTCCTACAACCCGTAGCAATGCGCAAATTTTTCATTTAACGTATGAAGTAATAGTTAGTGGGAATAGCTTGGCAACTAATGTAGCAACTTGGTGGCAGCCATTTTGGCACTGATATCACTACTTTGATTGGCAGAAACGTTGCGGGTTCTTTCACCTTTGTGGGTTTTGTTTTAGATATCATATATATTGTAGTTTTTTTTTTGGGGGGGGTGGCATCTTATATTTGGCACTCCCCTGTTATCTACTATCTGGCCAAGTTTGGTCAAAAAATATTCAATAGTAACGGAGATATTAATTTTTTTTTAGTTTTTCTGGAGTGAGGACTTCAATCTATAATTATATATTTCGCTTGGAAGCAGGTCTTAATGATGACGAGGGATTATTAGGGGTCAAGATTAAACAAATGAAGCTTCAACAATCAGCAAGAGGGCGAGTGACCAACAATATGTGATATGTGAGTGATATGTGCTCTAACAATTACAAACAAAGAGTATTACTTCAATAATGGTGACTATTAGAGCCGAGTTGAATCAGCGGGAATCAGCTAGACCGGCGTATGTTATGCCAGGGAACAACTAGTATAAATAATATAAAGTGTCTACTGATTTGCGTTCAATCATCAACAATAAGTAGCACGTCCATTTTATCAACAATGTTCGTGTTGCTGATTATTCTGGCAGTCTGTTTGCATCACTAATAAAGAGTCATAGGGGAGCTCGTGGTACTGTGGTCGTGATGTCGGGAGAATAGAGAAGTGGTGCCTACAGGGGGGGGGGGTCTTTTGTTGCGGGGGGGGGGTGAAAAAATATCGATATATTTATGTAACAACTACACGCCACCAACCACCACAACACAATATGATCCGTCAACAGTCAACACACTTATAAATCCAGAAAGAAAAAAATATGTTTTAGTTTATAAATTTATGCACGGATGAATATTGATTGAAAATGAAACAGAACAGCAGATGCTGTTGCTGCACCCAGCAACAGTATTAGGGACCGGTCATTATTTATCACTGGGGGAAGGAAATTGGGGGGGGGGGGATCATGAAGTTTTTGGACCCTTTTGCGGGGGGGGGGTAATCATACACTTCCCCCCCCCCCCCCCCGGCGCAGGGCAATCAAAAACACACCGACCAACTGGAAGAAACTGGCACCACTGGAATAGAGTAAGTAGTGTAAGTAGTGCTAGAATAGTCTGCAGAAAGTGTGCATAGCATAACGGTTTTAGCTCTGGTAAGAACCAAATAAATAAATAAATAAGAGTGATGCTTATTATGGCCACCGGTGGCATTTTTCCAACATACAGAAAAATAGCATTACAAATGATTGCAGTCTTTTGAGTTAATGTCTCCCCAAATGTCAAACCATAAAAGACGACCCATATTGGAATTAAAAGAGTGTTGAATACCAAATTTTATTCGTGTCTGCCGCATAAATTATTTTATATGAGCGGAATTAGTCAGTAGTCAGCATATAGTAGTCAGTTGAAATCAACGATCTTGACGCACTTTTATCACATTGGTAAGTCTACTCACTTGATTGAAATACAACTATTGGTTGACAGGGCACAAAGATTACCCATTTTCAACAATTTTCAAGCTGTTTTGCCACATAGGTATTCTTCCTCACCATTGTGAAACATGCTCAGCTCTGGTTTCTGTTAAAGTACCAAAGCTAGTGGCCATGCAACAGCAATGCAGGGATTGAACAATGACTTTCTTACAATGAAAGTGTGACAATTATTGAACTTGGCAGGAGTGGTCCTTTGATTGTCTTTCATAAAGCTCAACAGCACTTAAACTGATGCAATTTTCTCAATTCTACATTTGATTATTTAAATAAAAAATCATCAATTTTTATCCATGTTCATTTTAACAAGTAAAATGAAACTTCAATCATACAACCCTTTTTTTATTGCACGTTTTGTGTGAATATTTATCTTTACGTTGACCAGTACGTACTACAAATGCTGTGGAGATATTTTAAAAAGTGGCAAGCAAAAAATCTTTTACCAGTGAAACTCTCCTAACAGTCACATGTTCTTCATTACATATCCTTAACTACAAACAGTAGCCTACTACATGCACTACTTAAATTTTTTAGACAATAATTTACAATTTTTATCCACCTATATACACTATATTAGATTAATTTATTTCCACTCTTAATGACACTGACTATGGCAATTTTGGTGCTAGGTAATTTTGGTTAATGAATATCATATAGAAAGTACTATGCTACAGGTCCACCTCTTATTCGATTCTGAGCACAGCATTGAGTTGCACTTATTTTCGGCACAATTTTGCATTAAAGAAATTCGGTTTTGGGTTATTTCCAGGAAGCAGATTTCGTGAAAATAAGCCAGGCTGTTCTGAAGTTGTTTCATGTGTGCAGACCGATGCGTGATGTTTATTGCTAAATTTGTTTCGGATAAAACTTATGTAGTATATGACGTTTGGTGTACCTTGCATCTAAACTATGCGTAATACATGCACCAACGTCCTGGTGGTGTAATTCACTGTAACTATCCCCTCTAGGCTATATGGAGAACAGGTAGCAGGCACCCCTACTGTCCACCTGTTAACTGTAACCCTGCGTGTGTCTCATTCATTACGTGCACTCGGTACGCTTCAACTTAAAAATTGATTAATTATTGAGAATTTTGATTGATGTTGCATTAACAACTGCAGTTTCTGTTTTAATTTGTAAATGCAGTTACGCATAGAAGATTACATCATTAACTACACTCAAGATTAATGGACATGTACACAGGACTATAATTTAATCAAAACTACCATTAAGAGCTTGTGTGTGCTAACCAAATCATTTAATGGGTTATGATGGTGCATTTTTTATCTGTTTACAATAACGCTTAATCTACTAAATGGTTTACACTTCCAGCTACGTATGTTTGCAGCCATCACAGCCAATCAATATTTCCTTTGCCAACAAAATCATACTTGTGGTCAGTCACACTGCACGTTGGTGTTATATATCTTCAGGTTTTTTTGTCGTTGAATCATGAAGTAATCCATGATTCATTCTGGAAATTAGCTAATACGAAAAGCCTGTAATGATGGGTGAAGTAATGATGTTCGGCAGTGACTCCTCCTTATTATCCAGGTAAAACAGAATCATATTTTATTCAATTGCACGAAGTCTCTCCAGAAGTTAAGTTGTACCTGGGCTTCTCACCATTATGCAAATGTTACACAGCGAGCTCCAAGAACTTACCTGTGTAAAGTCTCTTGTAGTTAAGTCGTAATTTCCAAAATTTTTGGACTGAGAAGAATATCTCTCTGCTTTTGAAAGAAAGAATATTCATTGTGCATCGAGTTTCCTTCAGTGCAGTTTGAAAATTTTCTTCACCATTATCGTTAAATGATAAATATGTTATATCCTCACTTCATCAAGTCGTCTATGATATTGATTTGAATTGATTTCATCAAATCATCTATGACATAGTTCTACTGCATATTGTAATTATTGATACACTAATAATTTCAACTGTAATTGTAAGCATACCTTCGTATTTAAGCGGAGTATTGCAACTCTATTTTTGTGAATATAAAAGAACCAGCAACCCATCTCCTACCAAATCTGGCAATTGTCACTCTTTATGGTTTTGTGCAGTCTGCATTGAAGATAGCAATACAATTCACACATCCAACAACATCTTCTTTTTACCAGCTTGTATGAAATGCTTAGTCACTAAACTTTACTGTTAACTGCAGTATTACGAAAATAAATTGTGTTAAGGTCGTCGACGTACAAAACAGGCAGACAATCAACGAAGGAAGCTACTAGCTGCCTTTAAGTGAAGTTTACTGCTCTGTAGACTTATTTTCTGCACACTTAGTTTTTTTAAAGTGCTTGATTTTTTAAACCAAATACCTCGACTTGCAAAAAAAGCAGTGCTCACCATTTGCAAAATCCACAGGTGTAATCCTAAAATCCTAACAAAAAAGGTCATTGAGCTCAAAAAGAAAAATTTCTCTGTCGTCTTTTGACACCATGGTTCAAAATCTCTTCATAAAAATTCAAGACAGTGATAAACATGTTGAGCATCAACCGCATCTGAAATCCACAACTATGGACATTTGTAATCCGTTGATCCTTCTCGGCAAAATTTCCGGTTGTCTTTCTTGGAACATGAATATTCCATCGGCTGACGCCTCTCTGACACACACCAAGAAGAAGCAAATCTTTAGTGCTATGTATAAGACCACAATTGTTGCACTTGCAATTTGCACACTCTTTGCTATTTCAACAGCAGATGTCAAAGACCACCAGGTGGATGTAAAGGCCACCAGTCTGTACAGTATTGTTATCTACATCATGAATATTGTTGAGGGACTCGTGTATGTGTTTGGCGTGTTGATTATAGCCCATCTGAAAGAAAAAGCCTTCTGGAATTTATTACAGTTTCTTGCTGAAATCATAGATGATGACTTGCTAAGAAATCGTCAGCCAAATCGACGACTTATCATGTGCTATCTTCTGCAGCATGCTGGCATCATTTTATTCAGCACCGTATGTTTTTTCTTCAGAACGTACTTCATTCTAGTGAAGCCATCATTCATTACTTTTCTTAGTTTTGTTGTTTACTTCCTTTTATTTCAAGCTTTGGACTTTTTTTGCTGCTTGGGATTTGGTGTTCTAGCGCATTTAAGCTCAGAAGGCTTCCGGTCGTTGAATAATGATCTAATGGAAACTATGTTGAAACCAAGTACTCTAGCCAGTCAGCAACTGCGCAAAATACGTCGCCGCTACGCTCAGTTGTATTGCTTAGTTTCGCGTCTTCAGGATGCATTGACTGGACTCCTCACACTAAGTATTTTCATACATACAGTGTATTTGTGCCTTGCACCACTTACCATTCTCTTTGCCAGGGATGGCTTCAACAAACTGTATACTGCAGTTGCTTTCCTCATGACTGCAGTTCGCTTGTGGGCAGTTTGTGCAGCAGCGGACAAAATTACGAACCAGGTAAGGAAACTCATTTCAATGAAGAAAAACAAGTGCAAGACATCATTATGTTGAATTAACCAACTTTTTCTTTCTTTCTTATTCTTGACTTTTAGGCAAAGGCAGGCTTTCAGTATTTACTTGATATTGATAAGGACAATTTAACTCGCAGTGAAGAGTTTCAGGTATGGTACTTTGTCTTTCGATCAAGAAGTCTTGTATGGTGAAAATTACCGCAGCTACAATTTTGTTTTATAAATATCCTAGTTGCAATTCTGTGAGGTGTGTTTAATGGCCCGATGGGCGATATTCCTTACATGGCTTATCCACGACAACTATGTCAAGATGGCGTCGAGGTCGAAGGCCGAGACTCCATCTAGATGTAGTTTGATCGAATTGCCATGTGAGGGATATCACCCATCAGCTTATGAATCTGATATATATTGCCACGGGTAGTATAACTAATTTATCACACGGTCTCTAAATTTCGAAATGAAAAACAAAATCGTTGTGGTAGTGGAAAGTTTGCCGATCATAAATGGATTACAAGATCAATACAAACTTTGTGTCATCACGTTTGCGTAATTTTGTTTTGATGCACTCAGGTTTGCACTTGATACCATTTGAGCAGAGGGTTTTGTTGTGGCTTTGGGGTGGGATTTCCATTAAAAAATAAATGTAGGTGAAATGTTTTTTTTTTAATCAACAAACTGTTGTATATTGTATTGTTCAGATCATAGAAACGTCATGTAAAACTACGTCTCTCACCTAAAAAGTGTTTTTTAAATTGTTATTTTCTTTTAAATTCTGTCATTATACGTAGTGTGTCGCCTTTCTTTGATTTGCGTGATGTCTTAGTGCACAGTGGGTTCTTCGCGTTTGTGTCATTCTCTAATGTTTAAACATGGAAAACGGAAGTGTTGTTGTGATTTGGATATAAATAGACATAAATCGCTGGAAATAATACTAAGGAAAATTGGAAATTAAGCCAACAGCGAAAATCATACACTAGAAATAACGTAGTTCAGTAAGCCACCTTTATGCACTTACGTTTCGTCGGA